>PVJS01016026.1:7662-38146 GCA_004027185.1 Glis glis
GGGAGGGAAGGAAGGAAGGAAGGAAGGAAGGAAGGAAGGAAGGAAGGAAGGAAGGAAGGGGCAGGCTGATGTAGACAAAAGATATCTCATTGAGTTGCAAGAAACCAAGGGCTTGAAAAATAAGATTTCCCCCAGAGTTAGATCAATTCCGTTCTGACTCCTGCTTCATTGAGGGCAGGGCCGCTCCGGGCTGCCACACGGCTGTCCCTGCTCTGCAGTGCTGATCTCTGATGTTTGCTCACTTGTTTGCACTTAGGAATATAAACATGTCCTGCTCAGATGCGCTCTGGCTGAGGCCACCTGTCGGGCCTCCATGTGCGACTGCATCTCACCGGCGACAAGGGCTGAGAGGTGCACCGATGCAGGACAGACCTCCACACAGGGCCTGAGCCAGCGTGTTCTCGTGGGAATGTGTGTGGCCACCACGTCCTTCGCTGTTGCTGGGCTGTGGTCCTGTGGCTGAGTGGGACTCCACGGGCATAGGAGAGGGGCCCTGGTCACCTTCCCCAGCTCAAAGCCCTGATGAACGTGGTCTAGCCAGTGCCGCGCACATAGTGGGACACCTGTCCGTAGGAGGTTGCCCTCACTGGTCCCAGCAAAACTAAGGTTCCACAGCCCCTGACCCTGCCAGCCCACAGCCAGAAACCTCCCTTCCCCCAAACACCTCGTTCCAGAACCAGCCAGGCTCTGTCTACCTCTGCGGCAGTAGAAAGTCCTCTGCTCCCCAGATTGGTCCGGAGTCAAGCCTGTCACGCAGGTCAGAGCAGAAGGTGGAGCCTAAGAGCTGGTGACAGTCCCTCCGGGGCCACCAACCCCCTCGATAGCCCCAAAGCTCCCTCACCTGGCTCTAAGGCCCTGAGAGGTTTTTGTTGGTTCCTGGCTTCGGTAAGGGGCTGACCTAAGTGAGGGACACTGGCAAGATGCCCGCGGGGCCTCCCTGGCTTCTTTGGCCCGCCCTGAACGGCTCAGCTCCGAGGCGCGCATGGGCGGGGGAGACATGCACCTCGGGGCCTGCTGCGGTTCCCCGACCTCCCCTTCTAGACTCCATCATGAAACGCCCACCACCCTCAGTGAGAACGAGGCCATGACTGGGGACAGTCTAGTGGGCCCAAACCTCTGTGCAGGTGGGAGCAGGGAGAAGCAACAAGACCGACCTCACGTAGGCAGGAAATCATCTGGTTTTATTCCAAAGCTGTTGGTCATTTGGTGGAAAGGCATATATGGTACAAAATTACAGTGGTTTAGGTCATTGTACAATACAAATCACTAAAATCTTTACAATTCATTACAGCGTCTTTGGATTTTAACTCCCATTGAATGTGTACCAAATCACTATAATCCCCAAATCAAAGTCACTTCTTTATATGTGAACTCATCGAATTTACAAAATCCACACATAGAGAAGCTGCTCCCAGACTCCCAACACCATTAGTGTCTGCAGCCCACCAGGAAGGCACCACGGGCTTTGTGAGAGAAAGACGCTTTGGGTGCCAGGGTCTTGAGGGGGAAGGCACTAGGGATGGCTCTGCCATGCCACTTCAGTGCGGCCTTTAGCTGACACAGCCAGAAACATGAAAACACGCTCCGCAGGTGGCCCAGGAGCCTCGGCCGGCGGCCCAGTGACTTCCCGCTTCATACAGGTAACTTTTGGGCCGAGAGGAGAACGTCAGGGAGTGAAGGGGAACCTAAACTCCTTGTAAGCCCCCTTCCACTCTCCCGCGGGCACGTTCACAGCTAGTTCTCACTGCACACAGGCCCCGGAGCGCCTCCCTCCCGCCAGGCCCTCTGGTCAGGCTGGGGTGCCCTGGACCCCAGGTGCACACCCGCCATCTGCCCCGCCACCGTCCAGCACCTTAGCGGCCTCGTCCACTGCACATCCTGCTTTTCCAGCCACGAGTTAGTGTTAATCTGCATCAGAGAGCAAGAGCAAAGACAGCTAAACGAGCAGGCTTCCTCCAAATGTGCGTTGCTGGTCGTCTAGCAGGGTGGCGGGGCTGGTGTCCACTGGCTGCCCAGGAGGGTCATGGGTGGCGACAGTGGTGCCGTGAGCATCCCATGGTGAGCACAGGGCTCAGTGCCTCTCTCCAGCCCGAAGGGGACACATAGGCCAGATGCAAGGAGAGCAGAGGGGCAGGCAGGGCTGCAAGGACCCGGGGGCTCTGTCTTTGCTAAACTCCCTGCCCACCGCACTGTCCCTCCAGAGGCCGCCTCTGCTGCCCTTACAGGTCAGGGGCAGTAGACATGCCACGGGCCCCCTCGGCCGCAGGGACAGCTCGTCAAGAACACCAGCAGGGCTGACTTCTAACATGCTACCAGTCAAGGCCCTAACATTCCTGGTTCCAAGAAAACCCCAGCCAAGCTGAGAGCCAGGGTACTTGAAAGCAGCAGAGATCTTTCCGGGAGGAGCGAATACATTTCCCCACCATAGCACCAGCGCCCTGCCTGGCAGGGGTCATACACAAAACTGTCTGGCCAGCTGGCTTTGGTCAGCCACCTGAGAGGCTGGGGCGCTTCGCGGGAGGTCTGGGGTACCCTGCAAGACCCCAAGGAAATGGTGCAGAAGTTGGAAGAAGCTAAGGGGTGGGCAGGGCGAGGGACTCACAGGCCCAGGGAGGACTGGAGGAGGAGGGTGGGTGGTGCCTGAGCCCTGTCAGAGGTCAGGCCTGAGCCAAATAACTCAAGGCTGCCGCTGCCCTGCGAGCTCCAGCTAGCGAGCGGTTCAAGTCAGGACTCCCTTTACATCCTATGCTATTTTAAACCAAACAGCACAGCGTCCCTCACCAACTGAGACCCTGGCGGGCTGACTGCGCGTCACTGGGTGGCCAGGCTCCAGGAAGCCTGTCACTACTAGGTGACCACGCCTCCACAGGCCTCACACCTCCAGGTGCCTTCTCTGCACAGCTCAGGCACAGCCTGGGCGAGGGAGGGCCCCCGAGCTCCGCCTGCTTCCCAGAAGCCATGGTGCTGGTCCCTGCACTGGGCCATACCAGGTCGCTGACACAAGACAGAATTTCAAACTGAACCAGACTGGAGAACTTCTGTGCCAGGCAGGAAGGTAACAGAGGGGACAAGCAGAATTGACAGCACTAACTCAGTGACACACACCCAGCAGGTGTCCCGGAAATGCCAGCTGAAGGCGGAAGGAACACGATCAGGGCTGTGGAGGCTCCCCAGAGGCCCATGCAAGGGGACGAGGCAGGGTGCTCCCTGCAGGCCCTCCCCAGCCGACCCTCACATTGGCTGCGGCAAGTGGGAAAAGAGGAAGTCACCTGCCTCACAGGCTGAGGGACACTGAGCCCCTCCCTGTGCTGCGGCTGCCCTGGGCCATGGCGCCTCTGGCTGGTGGCTAGATGGTGGTGAGCGCGCCCTGGGCCACTCAGCCGCTGTCCCAGCCTCTGGCGTCTGGTGCTGGCCGTGTCCCCAGAGGCGTGGTGTTCTGAGGAGCCACATCTACAGTCCCCATCCACAGACAGGGAATCTGGCACCACTTCTCATAAGGGTTTCAAACTCCCAGAGAACCAGCGATTCCTCAACAGAAGCTTTCTAGGTGCTGAGTTTAAATGTAAGAACTGAAAACGGGCTGCCAAGAGGGCCTGGAGCTAATTCTGCCCTGGGGCTGTGGTCCCCACTTGGGGGTCAGTGGGTGGCCCGGGACAAGAGAGTTGGGGGTGTGTCCTTGGCCACCCCCGTCCCTAGCCCTGCCTCCCTCTGTGGGTCGCACCCAAGGCTCCAGGACCAGCAGTGTCCCTGTCAGGAGCGGCCTTGCCCAGGATGGGTGGCAGGGCTGGGCCTGGGTGTGTGGCTGCTGCCAGGGTCCAAGAGAGAAGGAGCGAGAGTCGGGGTCTCCCTTGGAGAGCTAGGAGTAGTCAGGGCTGAGGAGCTGCCAGGAAGTTAAAATGGCCTGAGGGCCTTCCCAGAAACCACAACTGCGCCCAGTAAGGTGGCCACACGCTCCCGCGCTTTGCCCCCGCCTACAGCCACGGCGCCCTCCCGGGGTTTCATCTCAGTAAGGCCACGTGTGTGTCTGCCGCACAGGAGCATGAGGGCGCTGTGTCCTCAGCACCTCCAGGAACTTCCACCCCTGGCACCGCGCCCGGGCGGGGGGCGATTGAGGCTCGCACGTGATTTCAGATTTTGAAAAAATAAATATAAATAAATATATTCCAAGCACCCTGTTAAGGGAATAAATGGCAAACAGAAAAGACTTTCCAGGTGCAAAGAGGCTAGAATACCCACAAAGACACGTCCAAGAAACCCTGCGCCACGGGACGATGGGACGAGCGGGAGGAGGCTGGGCCGGGCCCCCTGCCAGAGGCACGTGGGGGAGCTCAGTCACCGGTGTGGGAGCTGAGGGCGGGGTCCCCAGAGGCGTGTAGGGGAGCTCAGTCACCTGTGTGGGAGCTGAGGGCGGGCCCAGGAGGAGGGCGGAGGCCCCCCTGGAGAAGGAAAGGCACTTGTTAGGGTTGTTTAAATTAAGACATTAATGGGTCACCAGAACAAAGTACAAAACCCCCAGCTGGTCCCCCAGCCACAGGCGGGCGGAGATGGCTTGGACAGCGTTGTGTCACCCAGGGCCTCAGCCCACCATTCCACAACCCCTCTGGGCTTCCAGAACTTTCCACCCCCCACCTGAGGAGGTGAGCTGAGGGGCCTCCTCAGTCACTGAGCAGAGGAAATGAAGGTCCCAGAGTGTCAAGGAGGACAGGAACAGGGAGGTCACCAGCCCTGTGGTGTGCAAATGGCCTTCATCGCCCTGCCCCGGGGAGCGTCCCCAGCTGCCCCGGGAGGGCTCGAGGGCGGCTCTGGTCACTGTCCGCCGGGGGCCGCGGCTCAGCTGGCCCAGGACTTCCGGTTCTCGGGGTTCTTGTGGCCCCTGTCGGCCTTGGCCAGAGCAGCCGTCAGCGAGGCCAGGTTGGTGGCGGAGCCCGAGAGGGTGGCGCTCCTGCGGGTCTCGGGGGCGCCCTGCGGCCGGAGCCCTGCGCTGCGCCTCCGCCCGGCACCCGGGGTCCTGCGGACGCGGCCGGGCCTCACCAGCAGTCCGTAGCCGGGGTTGCACTTGAAGTACTGCTTCCCACCGATCGAGCCATCGTTCTTCCCTGTGGGGAAAGGAGAAGGTGTCATGAGGGGCTCCCTGTCGCCCCCTCTCTGCATCCCGACGGCCACCCATGTGCCACCACTCAACACAGGTCCCTCTCACAGGCACTGCTGTGGCCCAGCAGGGACAGGGGAACGAACGAGGCAGGCAGGTGACCCCTCCTGGGGAAACAAGCACCAGTCACCAGGGAAGGACACCCTCGGTCCTGCGGCCTCAGGCGTGAGGCGACAGGCCAGGCGCAGCCACCACTGAGGCAGCCCCCCGCAGCGGGCACAGATAATGTCCACCTGGTGACGGAAATGCACACTCAGGGTGGGTGGCATGGGCACAACGGTATTTCTCGGGAATCTATTAAGAAGAAGCTGGCACCACAGCCATGCGGTAGCTAACCAGATGCCACGCCTGATGCGTCAGGAGGGTAGAGTGCTGGCTTCCTCCATGAAGATGAACGAGGGAGCGTGGAGGCAGGGCCGCCTGTGCCCGGGGCAATGGGGAGCAAGATCTGTGCGCCAAAAACCATCTGGCCTCTCCGGCGTCTCCAGCCCCAACCTGGCCCTTACGTGCATCTAACATCTCTGCATCTTGGACCCTCCTGTGACTCTCTGCACCTTGGACCCCACTGGCCTGCCTGGCCCCAGCCTAGCCCAGCCCCAGCCCCAGCCCCAGCCCAGCCCGGCCCCGGCCCCGGCCCAGGCCCAGCCCCAGCCCCAGGCCCAGCCCCAGCCCAGCCCCAGCCCCAGCCCCAGCCCACTCCTCTCATCTGCGCTTTTGCTGCCCTAAATGGTGTTTAAGATATTAATTACCTAGCCGGGCGTGGTTGCGCAAGCTGTTAATCCCAGTACTTGGGAGGCTGAGACAGGAGGATCGCAGGTTCGCTGTCAGCCTCAGCTATTTAGTGAGGCCCTGTTTCAAAATAAAGAATAAAAACTAGGGCTGGGGGTATAACTCAGAGGTAGAATGCCCCTGGGTTCAATCCCCAGTACCTCCAAAAAAAAATATTACCTACACACACCCTCGATCCCCTTATCACATTCTGTTTTCTTCATAGCATTATTACTACCAAAATTTCTATTTGCCTGTTTGTTTACTTAGAATTTTCTCCCCTTTAAAATGAAAGTAAAACAAAAAGTAAAAATAAAATAAATAAATAAATCAGGGACTTGGTTTTGCTCACCAAGGTATTTTGGGGAATCTAGAACTGGAACATAGCATGTGCTTAGTTATTACTTGTTGAATGATTTAAATGATTTGCTAGCCCCCCTTTGAGTTCAACCGCAGACATAAACTCCTTTCTGATTTCCCCTTTGCACTTTGGGAGAAGTGGATTTTTAAAAATTTTCCAGCCTGTGCTACATTAATCTTCTAGAACCACTTCCAATTCAAGCGATTCCCTGCCAAATTATTTTTAAAGACAGAAAGTGACTTCGCAGCGAAGTGCACAGGCCCCAGACAAAGGCGTCATCGTTGGCCGGCTCTGCAGCCGGGGAGGGCCTGCGCGGTCGCCCTTGGGCAGGCCTGTTGCTGGGCCGAGGGACGCCCACTCTGGACCGCGCGGCCCCACCCGCCCAACAAGCTGCTGGTCTGGGCAGAGGGCCGGAGGCAGTGCTGAGAACGCGCCTCTTGGGCGGTGGGAGCGCAGCGCGGTGGCTTCTTGCAGGGACAGGTGGGCGCAGGCGCAGGCCCTCCTCCTTGAGCTCCCAGCTCTACGGTGCAGCTCTGCTCCCGCTGCAACCAGAACCTGGGTCTCACAAAGCTCTCACCCCCCCCTGCTCGGACCAAGGAAGGCTCCCAGCTGTGCCCTCCAGGGCTGCTCCATCGCCCTGCACCTGCTCAGACTCCCTGCCAGGCCCCAGGCAGACCCGAAGATGCCAGGGACAGGCGGCTCCCACCACACCCTGACCCTCTAGCACTGCTGGGAGGAAGGTAAACAGCACAGCTACTCTGGAAGCCAGTCTGGCAATCCTCAACATGCTAAACACACTCAAGGGACTGAAAACCTGTGTCCACACAAAACCTTCCATGTGAGTATCCACGGCGGCATATTCAGATCAGTCAAATGTCCATACAGTGGACTCTTATCCAGACAGGGACGAGAAGAGGGATTGAAAACGGCCTCTACGTGAGGGGCCTTGACAACACCATGCTAGGAGAGAAGCCAGGCACGGACGGCCATGCACCAGTCCAGATTACGGCCTTTCGTGTAAATTTAGACAAAAAGCAGATGAATGGGGATTGGGCCGGCGTGGGCAGTGGCACTAATGGACATGAGGCTTCTCTCTGAGGTGATGATCACTGGATTACGGTGACGTCGTGCAACTCTGTAAACATGCTCAACCATTCACTTTTTTTTCAAGTACTGGGGATGAAACCCAGGACCCCATGCATGCTAGGCAAGCGCTCCACCACTGAGCTACATCCCCAGTCCCCCTTTTTAAATTCTGAGATCGTCTCACTAAGTTGTCCAGGCCAGCCTTGAACTTACTATCCTCATGCTTTGGCCCCCCAAGCAGCTGGGATTACACGTGTCCACATCATTTTTTTTTTTTTTTTGCGGTACTGGGGACTGAACCCAGAGGCATTCTACCTCTGAACTACACCCCCAGCCCTATTTTTTTTATTATTCTTTATTTTTGAAACAGGGTCTCACTAAGTTGCAGATGTCCTCATTAAGTAGCTAAGGCTGGCTGAGAATCGGCAATCCTCCTGTCTCAGCCTCCTAAGTACTGGGATTACAGGCATGCGCCACCACGCCCGGCCACATCATACATTTTTGGAGGATGAAGCACAGTGTATAAATTACTTCCCAGTAAAGCTACTTTTTTTTTTTTGCGGTACCGGGGATTGAACCCAGGGGCGTTCTACCTCCGTGCTACACCCCTGGCCCTATTTTTTTATGCTTTATTTTGAAACCAGGTCTCATGAAGTTGCAGAGGGCCTCACTAGGTAGGTAGAGAGAGAGAGAGAGAGAGAGAGAGAGAGAGAGAGAGAGAGAGAGAGAGAGAGAGAGAGAGAGAGAGAGAGAGAGGTGAGGCTGGCTTCGAACCCGGATCCTCTGGTCTCCGCCTCCCAAAGTACTGGGATTACAAGCGTGCGCCACCACGCCCGGCTTCCAATAAAGCTACTTAAAGCAATATGGGGAAAACTTCTGAAGGACAAATGCTTCCTGAAGTCCTGCCCGCTTTTCTGATCACTTTAAGATCTGCCGCTCATCATGAGACCCAAGAGCCTGCAACAGAGCTCACGTCACCTGCCACCTCATCGCCCTGTCCAGAGCTCCTGACCTGTGAGTGGAGGAGGCGGGAGTCTCAGGGACAGTGGGAGGAATCAGGACTCTAGCATCAATGTGGGCATGGTGCTTACAACCTGAGACTAAGCTACTATCCTATTTCAAATGCAAATGCTTCTGCGATTTAAAAAAAGTGCATTTAAGCCAGGCGTGGTGGCACATGCTTGTAATCCCAGTACTTGGGAGGCTGAGACCTGAATTTCCGGGTTCGAGGCAAGCCTCAGCTACTTAATGAGGCTCTCCGCAACTTAGTGAGACCCTGTTTCAAAATAAAGAATGAAAAATAGGGCTAGGGATGGAGCTCAGAGGTAGAATGCCCCTGGGTTCAATCCCCAGTACCACACACACACACACACACACACACACACACACACATACACAAAAGTGCATTTAGAGTGAGGTGTACTGGTGCACACATGTAGTCCCAGTTAGTTGGGAGGCTGAAGCAGGAAGATCGCTTGAGCCCAGGAGTTTGAGTCCCTGTCTATTTAAAAAAAAAAAAAAGTGCATTTAAAACCATTACCAAATTTATAGTAGCTTTCAGTGACTATCTTGAGTTTCTTAGAAATTTCAAGATGTTAATAAAAGGAAACCCTATCTAGTAGAAATTCCTGATTTTGAAGCTCAAAGAATGAAAACGATGTGCCCGGCCTGCAGCACGTCCTGGTGGCGCCTCCGCGCCAGGCTAGTGAGCACGCAAAGCCCCCCCTTGCTCTGTACCCGCCACCCACAGGTGCCACCCACCTGAGGGGAGGTCCAGCTCCACGCCAATCCACGTCCCCTCCTGGAAGTCGGTTGGCCCGATGTACCGCACGACGCCCGTTTTGTTGGTGCCCACAGCGACGTACTCCCCCTCTTTGAGCCACTCGGGGACCTCACTAGCTTCCTCGGAGTCAGAGGCCACTTCCAGCTTCTCCAGGGCATGTCCCCCAGTGTCACCGGGCCCTCCCGTGGCCAGCGGGTCCTCCTCGACTCCAGGGGAGCTGCCGCCCAGCATGCGTGTGAAGGACTTCAGCTCCGAGGTCCGCACCTTCTGGATTCTGAACGGGGACGCGGGCGCCGATGACGGGGGATCAGGGAGCAGTGGTGGCCTGGGGGCCTCGGGCTCCCTGCTGGGGGCGGCTGGGGCAGGCTGTGCCGCGGGCTCCTTGCAGACTGGTGGGTGGCTCTGGGCACAGGAGGGGAAGGCCAGCTCAGCCTCCCCGGAGGCCCGGCTTGGTGGTGGTGGAGAGCCAGGCGTATGGCCACCGGGGGCCACAGCATCCAGGCCAGGGCCAAGTGCATCCGACAGGGTGGCGGTAGAGACGCTGTGAGAGAAGTAGCCGCTGGAGGCCTCGCTCAGGGGGCTGGGGGGACCGTCCTGCCCTTCTGGGGCCTGGGCGAGCACAGCAGCAGGAGGCGTTGAAGGCACTTTGGCTGGCTTGTCACAGGTCTTCCCCCCAGGGGTCGCCATCTGCACCGTGGCCTCGGAGGCCATGCCAGGCCCCGGGCTGCCGCGCTGAGCCTGCAACGGGAAGGGGACGCACGCTGAGAGGGCACGCCAGCATTCACGCCCAGCGAAGCAAAGGAGCCTGGCACCCCAACACTGCAGCCTGGCCGGGCGCAGCGGCCCACGCCTGGAATCCCAGTGCTTGGGAGGCTGAGACAGGAGGATCACAGGTTTGAGACCAGCCTCAGCAACTTATCGAGACCCTGTTTCAAAAATAAAAAGGCTGGAGGTGTAGCTCAGAGGTAGAATGCCCCTGGGTTCAATCCCCAGTAGCCAAAACAAAAAAACAACCGCTGCAGCCTGGGTGAATGCAGCCTGGCTCCGAGGGCAGCGCTGGCCGCCACATCAGTTCTGCAGACTAATTCTGTCCCTTGCGACAGAGAGCACACAGTAGGTGCACACTAAAACCTTGCTGCACCCATCAGGGCCTCTGCAGCCTCTGGCACGCAGGGTGATAATGGTTACCATGGAAACAGATCCTCTGCCCACCCCCAGCCTCATGAGGAGACCGAGAGCAGCACTAAAGAGATCAGAGGAGCACTGTTCTCTGGCAAAATCAAAAGATGATCTCATCACAGGACCTGAAAGTGCTTTAGCATCTCAGGCACCCAGAGAAACTGACCCTGGGCTGCACCAGGCTGGACGCTCCTGGCCGGGAACCGGGGGCCAAGGACGGGGACAGAGGCCGCCTGTGACCATGGCCCTTTCTATGAGAGGCTGTTTTTCTAGCTAATGCACAAGCTGGTGACATGTCAGGGGTCAGGGGGCCTCTGATCCTGGGACACAGACCAGGAGGAGCCGCGGGGTGAGGACAGCGCGGGTGGCGGCTGGGCCAGCCTCTCCACATCAAGTCACTCCGAGTCACCAGGTAGAGGACACACACAAAGCCACCTCTTGTGGGGATGGTGACAGCCACCACTCGTCCAAATCCCTGTTTCTGAGGTGTGCATGGGGGTTCTTCCGTTTATAACCTAAGCCGTCTGCAGAAGCTGGGAAATCTCCTTCCGCTCCCTCTCCAGAGTCAGGGGAGAGAGGACAGGACTGGGGGACGGGGAGGGGGGCTGCTCCGAAAAAGAAATATGTTTTCCAATATTTACGGAAAAATTATTTATATTACAAGAATGGTCATTCTCCATTTGAGATACAGGATTTATTTGAACTGGGCAACAGCTGGGATCTATAAGTCTCTTAGAGTTACTTGGCTTAACTCAGCAGTTTGATAAATCACGCATTTTCCCGTGAGTTGTCATTTGTATTCCTGTTTCCAGAGACCTTCTTTCCCCACACGGCACACTTTCAGGGGATGAAATGAACGGCACCTCTTGAGATTAACAGCCCATTTTTGTGATGGATCTCGGGGCTGCAAAATTTACTCAATCCAATAGATCAATAACTGTCAGCAGCATAAATACTCTAAAAGATTAGGCAATCCTTCAATCATTTTTCTTTTGCAACTTGTACATGTTTTATTTATTCTCTTCCATTTTTGTTTTAATATCACCGACTATGCGGAAAAGAATACACAAAGAAAGCTCTAGGAGTCGAGGATCTCGAAAGCAAATATGTCCCGCACTGGGTTCCTCTCTGTATCTGCCAGCCAGGTGAGACCCGGGCATTGCCAGTTCAACACCTGGCTACCTGGGGCCAGGCAGGGGAGGTCTCGGGGTGGTCTAGAGACGCTGCCTTAGATTTGCAGGTGTGACCCCAACTATTCTGCAGGAATCCGTGATGGAGGGTGGGCCAGAAGCGTCAGCACGTTCACTTTACAACATGGCCCAGAAAGGCTGAAGGATTCACCCAAGGCCCCAGGGAAGGGAAAAGCCAGGAAAGAGTGACAGATAAGAAGCAACAACAGAGACCGAGGATGGCGGAAAGTGTGGGCTGACGGCAGCCTCCGTCCCGCCAGCCCTCCAGCGCAGCTCCACTGGCTCTGGTTGATAAGTCAGCTGAAACCTAGATGCCAGCCTAGGACTTTACCCTCACCATGAAGAGGGGATGTCTAGAGACTTCCGTGAAAGCCCAGAGTTGAGGAAGCCACCAGAATGAGCTGCAGAGCTGGGTGGCACACGTGTCCTTGACAGGGGGGGGGATGGGGGACCCTGCTCTTACTGCCCCAGGGCTGGGCGCGCCAACTGCCCCGGACAGTGACAGACTGCACTGGGGAGGGGACGTTCAAGGACACCAAGGAGCACTGGAGTGAATGGGCCTTGTGGAAATGAGGGAAGACCGGGAGGTGTGAATTTTCTTTCAAATTATTGGGCCTTTTTGGCTGTTGTTTTAATAAATAAAATTTCCCTCTGAAGCTAAAGCATTTCCTAAGAGAATGGAGGCACAGTGGGAGAAAATAGATTTGCTATTCATAAGATTAGAAGTGCTGTTGATCTGTGGGGGATCATAAGAGACTATTTTCTCCCAGCTTAGCATTAGTCTTTTCACGCTGATATCATGAATCAGAATGAAATGTAAAACTGAGAATTAAGCAAACACTTAGAAGAAGGAGATTGTTCTGTTTATAGAAGTCCCCTCTGCCTAGCAGTGGGCTATTAAAGCACAGACTACATTAGCAGTCAAGCACCTAAAAGTTTAGCAATCATATGATTAGCGGGTTGAAAATAGAAAAGGGTAACAAGGAAAATGTGGAGGGGGAGACAGTGACCTATATTGTCGTTAATTATCAAAATGGGAACGCGAAGAAAAAAAGTGCAGGTGTGGACAAGACGATTCCAGCGTCAGGGCCCCGCCGCAAGTGGGGCAGCCCCGGCCCGAGCGACTCACCTCCGCCGTCCTGGTCACCCGGGCGTCCGGGAAGGCAGGCTGCACCAGGATTCGGGGCACGGGCTGAGGAGACAAGTGCGTGGTGAGGGATCCAGAGAGAATGGGGACATGGAGCAGGTTTTCACGGGACAGACTGGAGAGCCCTCAGGAGGAGCCACCTGGGAGAAGCTTCACCACTCCCAGGACCTCCAGGGCGCCCCTGCCAGCTAGGCGTGTGCCTGCCGGGGCTCCATGCCACACAGGACACAGGGAACCCAGCAAGGGCTCACCCCCAGCCGGGAGACGCAGCACACGCTCAAGTCAGTAGCACAGGGCTGAGCTCACGTGCTCCACTGACAGAGGCGCTTGCACTGATGAGGGCGGACTGCGCAGACAAGTGAGAGAAGACTTTTTTTGGTACTGGGGATCGAGCCAAGGGGTGTTCCACCTCCAAGCTATATCCCCAGCACTTTTTATGTTTTATGTGGAAACAGGGTCTCGCTAAATTGCTGAGCGTCTTACTAAATTGCTGAGGCTGGCCTTGAACCAGCAATTCTTCTATCTCAGTCTCCCGAGTACTGGGATTACAGGTGTGTGCCACCACGCCTGGCTGGATACGAGACTTTTAAATGGAGAAGTGACTGGGACAGGAAAGATCCAGAAAGACTTCAGGCAGGCTCTGGAAGCCAACCCAAGCCTGGATGGCTCACAGGAAGTAGGACGGAAGGGAGAGGTCTGGCTGGAGCGGGCAGAGCAGGCGAGCACACAGAGGGGGCCTTGGGTGTCTGAAACTAATCTAACCAGGTGCCGAGGAGGGGGTCACCCGACTCCCAAGCAAGGAAAGCAGAAGATGCTGAGCATCTTTAAATGTCAAGTCCAAGAACACATCTGAAATGAGATCCCAGCAACAGAGCCAGTGTAAGGTGGTAAGGGCCTAAATTAATAGACGTAAGCAACATCACAAGAGACGACTTTGTCACTTATGGACAAATGAGTCAAGGAACATTTAAAAAAAAGAAGAAAATCAAAGAATAATGAGAGCCGGTGTGTTGGCGCACGCCTGTAACCCCAGGACTTGGGAGGCTGAGGGGGAGGCAGGCTCGAGATCAGCCTCAGCGACTGAGGGAGACCTGTTGCAAAATGAAAAGGGCTGCGGGTATAGCTCGGAGGTATCAAGTCCCTGGGATCAATCCCTAGTACCCAAAAAAAGGAGAAAAAGAAAGAAATAAGAAGAAAAGAATGAGAGCCAGGATAAGGGAAAGGAAGTCAAGAGACGGAGATAAATCAGAACTTCATTCTGTAGCTGCTGGGTTTTAAGGGGAAGGGACCCAGGGGAGAGAGCGGGGTGACTGTCTGGGAGGAGCCAGGGCTTCCACCACTTCTGCCTCAGACGCTGCCCGGCCTCGGGCTCCTCCCAGGCCCCGCTGCCCACAGCCGGCCCCCTGCAAGCGCAGCCCTCCAGGGGGCTCTGAGTGGCAGGGCAGGCGCGGGACAGGCTTCTTTTCTTGTTGGGTCCACAGGGAGCAACTGCTGGTCGCTGCTCCATCACGAGGCCAGTCTCTAAGTGCACCTTGACCTGCCCTAAGCCGCCCGCCTGCCTCTGGATCCGACGTGTGCCTGGGCCCCAGTGAGTCCACGCAGTCGGGACTGTCTAGACAGATCTGCAGGACCAAGGACAGCCTTCTGCCCTCCTACTGGACCCAAGCTTGCCTGAAGGAAGAGGAGCCCACCTGGAACAAGATGCCCACAGGCAGGTGGCAACCCGAGCTCACAGGCATGGGGCGGCCACGTCCTGGCAAAGGCACTGCCATGACCACTTGTGCCGTGGGCTGGTGTGGAAGACGAGGGCTACCAGGACTGATTCTGCCGACGACAGGGGGACAGGGGCAGGACCGGAGACAAGGCACACAGGAGAGGGGACTGAGGAGGGCACCACGGCAGATACACTTAAAGGATGGAAGGACCCAGGGCATGAGCTAAAGGAGCACACACCTGACCCCCGTGAACACTGGGGAGTCCCGTGGTGACTAACGGCCAGAGAGAGCTGGGGTTGGGATAGGCGCAGGGCGGAGGATGGCTGGTGGCAGTAGTGCCATCCCAAGCACCAGGCCTGAGTTCCAAGCCCGCCTCCATTCCTCACCCAGAAAAGGACTCCAGCACCAGCAGACCGTGACTGCCTGAGGACTGTTCTGGATTGTTCTGGAACACGCTCTCCACTCCATCACGCAGTCCTGGAGCAGGAGCTGCTCTCTCCATTTTACTTTTCCCCGAGGTATCTAAAGTCCTCCACAAATGGGAAGGCATTCAAAGTATATTTCTTTTTTTCTTTCTTTTTTTTTGCAGTACTGGGGATTGAACCCAGGGGCATTCTACCTCCGAGCTACACCCCCAGGCCTATTTTTTATTCTTTATTTTGAAACGGTCTCACTAAGTTGCGGAGGGCCTCACTAAGTAGCTGAGGCTGGCCACGAACGCTATGGTCTCAACCTCCCAAGTACTGGGATTACAAGCGTGCACCACCACGCCTGGCTTAGAGTGTA
Organism: Glis glis; assembly: GCA_004027185.1. NCBI lineage: Eukaryota > Metazoa > Chordata > Mammalia > Rodentia > Gliridae > Glis > Glis glis. Next base: position 22,827 of record PVJS01016026.1, read on the forward strand.
TTTCTTAGTAAAGACTGAATAAAGCTTCTCAAGTTCAGACTCCAAGGCCGGGCGTACCCCCTGCCTGGGGGTAGCTGGATTCTGAGGCCGCTCGAGTAGCACGGCAGGCAGGTGGCAGAAGAGCTACATGTGAGGTGTCCTCTGCTCACAGCTCTTCCCCCAGGTCTTGGGGAAGAGAGACCCACCCGGCCTGAGCAGCACTGTGCAGAGGGAAGAGGGTTGAGGCCGTGTGAGCTTGTGGGTGGATTTCACAGGTGACAGAGGACGCTGCGGGTTACTGAACAAAGCGGCGATAAGTCCGCGCCTCGGACGATTAATCCACAGGCAGGGCAGATACTCAATGTGGCGAGATCAATGAAGAAGTTACTTCAGCAGTTCCACGGAGAGCTAATAAGAGCTTGAACTTAGATAGTAATGGAAAAAGGAAATAGAAATGCCGTTCAGAGATATGAAAGAGACTAACGCTTAGAGTCAACTGGTCGTGGAGGTTAGGGAACCAGAGTCAAAAATGTTGCCCAGGGAGAGAGGGAGAAGGGGAGGTGGTGGCATTGACAGAAAGCATGTGCACGGGTGCAGGGTTGGGGGTCCTGAACCTTCCACGTTTGGTTTTTACTTTTGGTGCTGGGCATTGAACCCTATCCCTGAGCTACACCCCCAGCCCTATTTCATTATATATTTGGAAATAGGGTCTCGCTAAGTTGCTGAGGCTGGCCTTGAACCTGCGATCTTCCTGTCTCAGCCTCCCAAGTCCTGGGATTATGGGTGTGCACCACCAAGCCCAGCTGTGATTAACCTTTTTAAGGATACCAAATATATCTACAAAGGACGCTGAAATCTTAACTACGCCATCCCTCCTTCACACACACTAGCTCAAGTTTCCAAGTGTGTATTGTTTGCATTTTAATGCTCTTGTACATCCCCTGTGCAGGCATCGCCTCTATTTCAGGAGCTCAAAACATTTCAGATCATAAGTTCATTAGTCCTTACGACACATCTGGTAACTATTAATAAAAATGACTGCGAAGTATTTTGCAGCTATAAATATTAAGGAGAAGTCCCACGAGGCAAGTGAATATATGTATAATTATCTACATTTCCCACAACAGAAACCAAGGCTCAGGGAGCATTTACCTACTGGTTAGAGGCACGCAGGTTGGCCTGAGGGAGGAGACCGGGTCTCCAGAGCTGCTCAACCTGCGAAGCTCACTGTACATTGCTGAAACTGAACAGCAAGTTCCAGGCAGCAGAACGGCCTAGAAATGTTTCAGGGAAATGGCGACAGTCACTTCTTGGGTCAGATCTCACCATTCGTTAGCTCTGGCTTTCACACGCCACATGAATACAGGTAGATGGGCTCAGAATTTCATAGCTTGACATAAAAGCTATGTCAGAGCCCCCTAGAAGGATAAAGTCTTATCTCCTTGGCAGGACACAGACCAGGCCCACAAGGCTGTGCCTGGCTTGCTCATCACACGTCACCACGCTGAACTTGCGCTGGAACGCTCTGCTTTCCAGACCCTGCCTCACGCTATCCTCCCCGTCAGGAACCCTGTCCACCTGGTGAACACCGCTTCCCTTGTCTCAGCTCAAGCATGCCTGCTTCCCGCACTGTGTCATCCCCAGACACACACACGTGGCAGCATCCCCAGCGTCATCCTGCGCCTGTCTGTGCATCTGAACCTCTGGCTCTCAACCTCCAGCCCTCTGCAGGGCAGGGATCAGGTCTCATGTATCTCCATCTCCATACACAAAACAATAGCTTAATGCTTCTGAATAAACAGATAAATGCGTGAATTACTTAACAAGTGATACAAAAAAGACTGAACTACACAGTGACATAAAACGTGAGACAAACAGACCTTCTGAAATTTGGGCATAAGGATAGGTAAAGGGGAGAAAGATACCGGTTGAAGAGAAAAAATCACTTAAAAACTTTCCCAGGCTGGATGGGGTGGTGCAAACCTGTAATCCCAGTACTTAGGAAGCTGAGACAGAGGGTTGAGGTTCGAGGCCAGCCTCAGCAGTTTAGCAAGAACCTCAGAAACTTAGTGAGACCCTGTTTCAAAGTAAAAAATTAAAAAGGGATGGGGTGTAGCTCGGAGATAGAAGCCCCCTGCCCCGTTCAATCCCCAGTAGCACAAAATAAAAAAAAACCTTTCCCAACACTGAATTTTCTGATGCATTTTTTTCTTATTTGAAAATAACCCTTTCCTAATAATTATTTGTACCCTGAATTTGATAAATTCTTAAATGTCATTTCTAATGGTGTTTAAATTAATATAATCCTGTGTCTTTTTGTAAAACACTAACCAATGATTTAAATCCAATTATGGGAAATTATTTTTACCAGTGATGTTAAGATTTATTTTTTGCTACAAATAACCAGGAGCTAACCTCTCATTTTCCTGCTGCTAAAGTGGGAGAAACGAAGCAAGGAAAGCAAGTAGAGGCAGCGCATGTAACAAAATACTTGCCAGTCTTCAAAAATGCTCTGATAAAACTAATGCACAATGGATAAAAAGCTGACATAGCCGGGCGTGGTGGCACACACTTGTAATCCCAGTACTCGGGAGGCTGAGACTGAGGGTTCCAGGTTCACAGCCAGCCTCAGTTACTTAGTGAGCCCTCCGCAACTTAGTAAGACCCTGCTTCAAAATAAAGAATAAAAAATAGGGCTGGAAGTGTAGCTCGGAGGTAGAATGCCCCTGGGTTCAATCCCCAGTACCGCAAAAAAAAAAAAAAAAAAAAAAGCTGACATATATAATTACCTAAAGATCAAGACTCAGCGATAAACTAATCAATAGAAACGTAGTTTTTAAAGGTTACGCTCATCAGGGGTGAGGTTGTTGGTGTGGAAGAAGAGGAGATGGCGGGTCAGGGAGGCAGGCTGGCCCAGGCCGGCTGGAGCCCGGGGCATGGCCGGATGTCCTCAGTGCCTGATCCCTGTCACCCCAGGCTGCCTGCTACTTCACGCTCCAGCGCCAGGCAGGTCTAGACGGTGTCAGCCATGGAGACACCAGCGTTTTTGTCCATCTGGCAGCTCTACTTCTTATTTTAAAGGGGGAACCACACATTCTAACTGATCTGTCGGTTCCTCATGTGCATAACCCCGATCACGTCTGGGGACACACATCTGGAAGCTGGAGATGCCACCCACGTGAATTCCCTAAGCAATGTCACGCGGGGGGGGGGCAGCTGGTGCTACCAGCTGGATCTCACCAGAGACACCATTACCCGCCCACCACCTCCCCATTTCAATCAGCACTGCACAGCATCCACGTGTCCAGCACGGGATGGTGGCTTCAGATTCCTGACCAGCACTGCAATCCTATGCGGGCTTCGCGAACACACCGAAACGACCCAAATTCTCCCTCCACACCGCAGCCAGAGGGAGCCTTCCCACATACACATCTGACCTCGCTCTGCTCTGCAGCTGTCAATTGTTTTAAAAGGAAAGAAAGAGTGAGACAAGGAAACGTGAACAGGCCCTGCTCGCTGTGTTTCTGGGGCTTATCTGGTTCTTCCTGCAAATACTTACTGATCCATTCATTCTACAAATATAATCACTTGGTTATTTTTAATCAAACTCAGCTGAAATCTTCTTGGGTTTTTTTTTTATGATACTGGAGATTAAAAACCCAAGGGCTACACCCCAGTCCTTTTTATTTTTGTTTAGAGACAGGATCTTGCTAAATTGTCAAGGCTGGCCTCAAGCTTGCAATCCTCCTGCCTCAGCCTTGTGAGTACCCAGGATTACAGGTATATGAAATCTCTTAAGATCATGTTTGTGATTTAAATCTTGCTTTTGAATATGAATCTCAGATCTGTGGCTCCCTGGGCTCCGTAACCCGATGAAGGTGCTTAACCCACCTGAGTCCCAGTCTCCTCAACAGAGTGGCGCCATCTGACACCGCAGCCACTGGCCACACAGGGGACTGAGCTCTCAAAACACAGTTATGTGACTGAAGAAGCGGATGGTTTATTTTACTTTATATTAATAAAATGTAAACTCAAAAACTGAGGTACCTTGGGATGCTGAGACAGTAGGATCACAGGTTCACTGCCAGCCTTGGCAAAATAAATAAATAAAATAGGGATGGGGTGTAGCTCAGAGGTAGAATGCCCCTAGGTTCAATCCTCAGTACGAAAAATACATACATACATACATACATACATACCAAGGAACTTTTATGTATGTTTGGAACAGCCTAGGCACATGGAGCTACTTTTTAAACTAAAAATTCTATGAACTCTAAATGCAGATTAAGAATTTCTGATGAAAATTTAGTATCTGAATTGGAATGTGCTAGAAATGTAAAATTTGCACCTGATTTCAAGGTCTTTGTACAGAAAAAAGGGTGTGAATATCTCAATAGTTTTTGTTGTTGGTGGTGGTTTTTTTTTTTTTGCAGTACTGGGGATTGAACCCAGGGGCATTCTACTTCCAGGCTACACCCCCAGCCCTATTTTTCATTCTTTATTTTGAAACAGGGTCTCACTAAGTTGCAGAGGGCCTCACTAAGTAGCTGAGGCTGGCCGCGAACCGGGATCCTCTGGTCTCAGCCTCCCAAGTACTGGAATTAGAAGCGTGTGCCACCACACCCGGCTGTTGTTGTTGTTTAACTGACTATAGGCTGCTATGACAATACTTTGAACATACCAGGTTAAAAACTAATTTGACCTGTTTTCTTTTGAGTGTCTTAAATGTGGTTACTAGCTGATTTTAAATCACACACATGGCTCACATCACATTTCTATTGGACAGTGTTGGTCGAGCCCAGCACGGATGCTGAGACAACAGGTATAAAGTCCCTGGTACAGTTCCAGGTACGCAGGACCCACTTGGTACATTCTCAAAGTATCATCATTATTTCAGAATCACTGGGATCTCATGTGCTGTCTCCCAAGGTATTTTGAGAGAGAGAAAGAGAGTGTGTGTGTGTGAGTGCGTGTGTGTGTGTTACTGGGGATGGAACCCAAGGGCACTCTACCTCACAGCTACACCCCCAACCCTATTTTATTCTTTTTATTTCGAAACAGGGTCTAAGTTGTGGAGTGCCTCACTAAGTAGCTGAGGCTGGCCACAAACCTGTGATCCTCCTATCTCAGCCTCTCAAGTACTGGGATTACAAGCATGCATCACCATGCCTGCCTCCAAGATATTTCTAAGCTAGCTTATTATAAGTACAATTTTAAACAACTGATAACTAGATCCATGTCCATGAGGGATATTTACCTAAACCACAAAATGTTTGTTAATCAAAAAACCTTTAGGTGTAAATCCAGCCTGACACCAGTTTACTAGTATGCCCTGGGAGCTAAGAAATGGTTTCCATATTCTTAATGGCTGAATACATCATGACGTGTGAAAATTATGTTTAATTCAAATTTCAGATTATAAATAAAGTTTTAGAGCCAGGCGTGGTGGCGCACGCTTGTAATCCCAGTACTTGGGAGGCTGAGACTGGAGGATCCGGGTTCGTGGCCAGCCTCAAGTTACTTAGTGAGGCCCTCCGCAACTTAGCAAGACCCTGTTTCAAAATAAAGAATAAAAAAATAGGGCTGGGGGTGTAGCCCAGAGGTAGAATGCCCCTGGGTTCAATCCCCAGTACTGCAAAATAATAATAATAATAATAATAATAATAATAATAAATAAAGTTTTATTGGAATACAACCATACTTGTTTAATACTGTCTATGGTTAGCTTTGACAGAGACCACATAGCCTGAGAAATCTAAAACATTTACTGTCTGGCCCTTGACAAACAACTGTTTGCCAATCCTTGGTCGAGAGAATCATGCAAAAGTATACTATGCCCATTCCTAGAAAATGAGTGGCAGAAAGGTCTCGCCTACTACCTCAGAAATCCTCTTTATTTGTTGGAGTAAATTTTAGTTATAACTCATCACTTTTCAAATCAGCTACTAAGAGCCGGGCGTAGTGGCGCATGCTTGTAATCCCAGTACTTGAGAGGCTGAGACAGGAGGATCCCAGGTTCAAGGACAGCCTCAACAACTTAGTGAGGCCCTCTGCAACTTAGTAAGACCTGGTTTAAAAAAAAAATATAGGGCTGGGGTTGTAGCTCAGTGGTAGAATGTCCCTGGGTTCAATCCCTAGTGCCACGAAAAAAAAAAAAAGGTTTTGCTCCACAGGTTTGTGCAAACTTCCCCGTGTTAGCTGTAGGACAAGCGGGTGTCATATACTATATCCCTATCCATTTATCATGGGTGGTACTAAATTATACAGAAAAATATGTATGTGCATATATTTTATACATACATACACACACACATACACACACACACACATATATATAATATATATATATATATACACACACACATATATACACATATATACACACACATACATGCATACACTTTCGGGGGGTGGCTACTGGGTATTGAACCCAGGGGCATTCTACCTCCGAGCTACACCCTCAGCCCTTTTTCATTTTGAAACAGGATCTTGCTGAATTACCATGTGCCGGCCTTGAACCTGCCATGTACTGGGATTACAGGCATGAGCCACCATGCCTGGCTTCTATATTACTTTTTAAATAACTTGAATGATTTAGGAAAACAGGGAGCTGGAAGACAAGGCACAGGTGTGTCTTCTTATCTTAGCTGGTGAAGACGCCGAGTCTTACTAAAGACACAGGAAAGCGTCTACAAGTGCAAGTGTGACGGCCTAAACCGCATCCTGGGTACCAGGGAGGAGCGAGTGTGTGTGCTTCCTCTATGGAAGACTCTTAGCAGTCCTAATCCTGCTAATCCCAGGAGCGGCTTTTCCACCGGGGCCAGAGGCGCCCGGGCCAGCGCTCTCTGCTGAGGCTTCTGAGGCTGCGTTGAAGTAGGAGCAAGGCTGCGCTCATCAAAGGGCAGATGCAAAAATACAGACAGGCTGAAATGTGGCTGTGCCTTTGATGGTGGGAATTAAATCTGACCATTAACTCTTTAATTCCCCAGATTAATCAACACCGCCACTTGGAGTCCCAGACTTTGGAGCACATAAATAGTTTCATCTGAACACAGACTTCCAGATACATGCAAAAAGCTATCATGCCAAATTAATTCAATCGAACTAATTAGAGAGCAGGAAGTTCTTTCAATTATTGTATGTGCTGTCTGAGAAACACACTTGAATACGAGTGCAGATTCCGTTAATTGCTGTTCATTATTTTCCATATTCGTTACTAAACTTACATCAGAAGGTCAAAGACAGCGACTCTGTCAGCTGCCACCGCTTTCCGCGCGGGAGCTTTGCATTTCTGGAACTCAGACAGAAATTGATTACAACCAGAACCAATCTCCATAAAAACAAGAAACATAAGTCTTTTTGAATATGTTCGGGCCAAGAGATTTCGTAAGTTATGAGAATCTTTGTTTTTAAAGGAAGAAACTCATAACTTCTATCTTACAAGAAAAGATCCATGACCTTTTCCAATCAATCTGATTAGGATCTTAAAATACAAGGCCAGAAAAACTACACTATTTTGACCTGAGAACCCACCAACTCCAAAGAACAGGTTACGAGGCCTCGTCCTACACTAGTTTCCACGCCCGTGTGTGTGTGTGTGTGTGTGTGTGTGTGTGTGTGTGTGTGTGTGTGTCTCATGAGAGAGGAAGCTGGTGTGTCGGCCTGAAAATGTCAAGGACACTCTGATTAAAAGCTCCTTCTTGATAATAATCACTCCCTCATCACACGGCCCGTGTTTCTCTCCCACCTCATCTGCCAGTGGAAACGGGAGCCATGACCTGCGGCAGTCGAGCCTCAGTCCTAACCGGGTTATTTCATATTCTCAAAAACGACCTGTGCTTATAAAACGCAAGTGGCGGGAATCCCACAGATATTTTTTAGAGATAAACACAATCCACGGATATTATTTACCTTGCTGTCTATAAGTCGCTGCACTCGTTCCCAGTTGTCACCATTGTCTTTTTAAATTTCCTTCCCATGTTTCTGTGACTCTTGTCCCTCTACTTGGGGGATCCACCCCTCCAGGACTTGGGCCTCCTGCAGCGCTGACAGCCCTGGATGCTTCCGCTCCCAGCGCTCAGTGCTGCTGGGTCAACCTATAGACAACTCCTTTAACCATCCCCAGCAAGCACCTCAGGCCACTTCTTCAGTGACCCTCTAAAATGCTGTCAACTGTCACTGTAGTTCAGTGGCGATACGTCCAGAACCAGCGCAGGGCTCCAGGTGTCACCTGATCACACCACAGAGAACCTTGATGGGGTGCAGAGGTTGAGAGAGGATAGCAGAGACTTCTTAATTAATAGGGCCGTCCCAAAGAAGGGGGTTTGAGTCTCCAAACTAACCAGGGATAAAAACATAAAAAAGAATGTGTGGGAAGTTACTGGGGATTGAACCCAAGAGCATTCTACCTCTGAGCTACAGCCACAGTCCTTTTTCCCTTTTTATTTTTTATTTTGAAACAGGGTCTCACTAAGTTGCAGAGGGTCTTGCTAAGTTGCTGAAGCTGGCCTCAAACCTGCCATCCTCCTGTCTCAGTTTCCCAAGTACTGGGATTACAAGCATGGGCCACTGTGCCCAGCTAAGGAAGTTGTTTTAATTTCTTTCATCACAGGTGGGAAATGGAGAGAAAAATGGTTTTAAAAATGATAAAAGAAAAAGGCAGGGAGTGGGGTGGGAATAAAACAACATGGTCTGTTCGGTCACCATGTACTGTCTCTGTGTACTCCCAAATCATCCGGGGGTTTTCGTTTTGGTTTCTGTGCTGTTTCACATGATAAACCTTAAGTAAAACCTATTTACTGCCTCTACGTCTTACATAACATTAATAACAATATTTACCCATTCCTATACTGTAGAATTGATTCCTTTTGGCATAAATGCTGATTTATATGTTTCCCTAGGTACCGGGGATTGAACTCAGAGCCACTCTACCACTGAGCTACATGCCAGCCCTTTTTATTTTTTATTTTCAGACGGGGTCTCACTAAGTTGCCCAGACTGGCCTCGAACTTGTGATCTTCCTGCCTCAGCCTCCTGAGTGGGTGGGACTGAGTTGCACTTGGTGCTGTTCTCAACGTCTGTCTGATCATGCATCCTTCATGGTCTTTGGTATGGACCATGAGATGGGTGCGATACAGGCACTGACAGCAAATCAAAGACAGGATGGACACAGAGAGGACGCCCCGGGTGCTAGCGTCCCCGCGAGCTGCTGCCGAGGGTGCTGTCAGGGGTCACCTAGTGGTGACAGAGCCAGGGAGCCAATGCGGTCACCTGGCAATGGTCTTCGGTGCTCCTTTTGTCTTAGGATTCCTTGCTTGCTGACACAGATGAAGGCGATGGGTGTGGGACCGTTGTATATCCATAACGGAGCTGCCAAAGTCTCTACTAACCTCTCTGGTAGAAAGGGGGTGGGGGAGGGGTTGGCGATGGCAGTTGCCGGATTTGCAGAGCTGAACTGAGCTGACCTGTCATGCGTGGCTCGAGGAGCGGCCTCTTCCTGCAGACCCCGCGATGGTCAACATTTTTTTGTGACTCAAATGTAGATAATTTTTAAAAGTGTGCAGATGATAACTAAAAATATATGTATTTTTTAAAAATACTCAAAAAGATCTTGAAATACCAGGAATATAAAAATAAAAATAAAAATTTTATAAGGGAATCTCAAACTCCTCACTTAAGTATCTGTACACTTCAATTAGGCAACAGAATAACATAAGAAGAGAAAAAGTGCATTTACAATAGTAAAAACAGATTTTAAAAACTCTCACCACATTAACTGACCAGGAGCACAATGAGTTAATACTTTGAAAAACTGTAATTATGCCAGGAGTGGTGGTGCCCGCTTATAATCCCAGTACTGGGGAGGCTAAGACAGGAGGATCACAGGTTCACAGCCAGCCTCAGCAACTTAGTAAGGCCCTCTGCAATTTAGTGAGACCCTGTTTCAAAATAAAGAATAAAATAGGACTTGGGGTATAGCTTGGAGGTAGAATACCTCTGGGTTCAATCCCAGTACTGCAAAAAAAAAAAACAACTGTAATTATATGCTACTTTGGTAAAAATATGCTATTTAGATGAAAAAGATTGTTCCCTTCTTTCTTTCCTTTTTTTTTGTGGTACTGGGGATTGAACCCAAAGGCATTCTACCTTCAAGTTATACCCCCAGTCCAATTTTATTTCTTATTTGGAAACAGGGTCTCATTAAGTTGCCAAGGCTGGCTTCAAACCTGCAATCCTCCTGTCTCAGCCTCTCAAGTACTGGGATTACAAGCATGCGCCAACACACCCAGTTCTTTTCTTTCTATTTTTGGGGGGGAGTGGGGGGTACTAGGGGTTGAACCCAAGGACATTCCACCTGCAAGCCACACCCCCAGCCTTTTATATTTTTTTTATTTTGAAACAGGGTCTCGCTAAGTTGCTGAGGCTAGCCTCGAACCTGTGATCATCATGTCTCAGCCACACAGGCATATGCCACCATGCCTGACTAGTTCCCCTGTTTTCAAGCCCAGGGATAACTCCCTCCCTTCTGGGCTCCCCTTTGTAGCAAGACCCTGGCCAGACAATGAAAGAAAGATGAAGCCTTTCTAAATGAGACAGAGTAGAGTAACCTAGAGCTGCTGAGACCGGAGGCCTAGGAGAACGCTTCCCCTCACTTCAACACCTGCGTAACGAAAACTGATGCAAACACAAAGATGGCCTACTTCTTAGAGGACCTACAAGGAAGGGGAGTAGACTTTTTTTTTTTAGTTAGAACTTCACATTGTAGATTTCAAATTGGATTTCCCTGTGGATGTGACTCCCTTAATGATGAAGATGAAGCCGGATGTGGTGGCGCACACTTGTAATCCCAGTACTTGGGAGGCTGAAACAGGAGGATCGCAGGTTCGTGGGCAGCCTCAGCTACTTAGTGAGGCCCTCAACAACTTAGTGAGACCCTGTTTCAAAACAAAGAATAAAAAATAGGGCTGGGGGTGTAGCTCAGAGGTAGAATGCCCCTGGGTTCCATCACCAGTACCGCAAAAAAAAAAAATAATAATGAAGATGAATATAAAACAATAAGGGCCACCAGCGGAGTCCAGCAGTACAGCACTCGGTCCTGCTAGTCGGCATTCCACCGGCGGGAAAGTGCTCCATCTCCAAGCATGAACCCATTCAGGGTAATGGCTTAAAGCATATTTAGAACAACCCAAGTCAGAGAAACAGTTACGCGATGGTGTCATTTACAGCAGTAATCTACTTCTTGCAGCGCTATAGCAGACATAGCTGATAAAAATGAGATGAACATGAGTACTTTTGGTCAACTGAATCCCAAATGAGAAGCTAAAGTTTTTCTCTCCTTTAGTGGAATGTCCTTCTATCACCCTAGGGAAGACAGGGCACAAATGGGTCTTGATAGCTCAAAGCCCCACTCAACTGTGATTCTGTCACCTCTAATCTGTCAATGTAGTCCTTTCTACCACCGAAGGACGCTATGGCCATACAGCCTCACATTATAATCCTCGTATATGTATGTCCATGATAAGCCAACGAATACACACTTTGTATGTGCTGTGTAAGCCCAGTTCAGGGGACAGTGAGCCCTGGCCTCAACACTTACATTTTAGAAGGGAGGTAATCAACAAACACATAATCCTACCAACAACTCCAGTAAAAAGATTAATCATGATGTAATCCCAGTAGTTGGGAGGCTGAGAGACAGGAGGATTGCAGGATTGAGGCCAGCCTCAGCAACCTAGTGAGGCCCTGCTTAAAAACAAGAATCTTTTTAAAAGGGCTGGGGAGGTAGAATGCCCCTGGGTTCAATCCCCGGTACATAAAAAAAAGATTAATCTGGAATCCAGTGTACATGTCTATGCTGGGAGCAGTTTGGGTTTGGCTGGTGAAGAGAGGCCACTGTCAGGTCAACCGTACTTCCTTAGAGTGTTCCACTCTGGAGACAGACCCCTCTACCAGAGACCCAAGGGCCCTGCGAGGACTCTGGAGAGAGCATTCCCTTGAGAAGGAAAGGCAAACACCAGAACTCTCAGATTGAAACGACTTCCCATGTTCATTAGATAAAAAGGCTCAGATCTGGCTTAGCGTGTGACAAAGAGGAGAAGAAATAAAGATCAAGGGCTGGAGCAGCAGATCCTAGAGGACGCCCGCCGCCGCAAGCCACAGTAAGAAGGGCAGGTCGGATCTGTTTCCAAGGAAGGCTTCCAGCCATGGACGAACACAAGGCTGGGAAAGACGCTCTGGCTACTTCCTATCAACACCCAGAGCCCAGGAACCAATGAGATGAGCCATGGAAAGAAACAGTTTAAACAAACGAACAAAAAGAGGCCTGGGACACAGCCCTGGGCTCCTGCCCACAAGGCTTGATGGAGGAAGCTGTCCCGTCCCAGGAAAGACACTGAGGACTGGCTGTCCGCAGAGGGAGGTGGGAAGCTTTATGCTGATGTGCAGCCAGGGGGATGGGGACACTGCGACCTTGAGAAGACAGAAACAACCTCGTGGAGCCGTTTTCACAGGCTGCCGGAATGTTCCAGCTCTGCGGCTGGGCACCTATCTTCATTAAGACCAGCATTAGGATTCCATTTTTATACATTTATGAGAGATGAAGTATCTGCTCAAGGCCAGTTCCCCAACACTCATATGCACTCAAAACAGAAATACACCGGAGCAAAGAACAAAAACGGCTAAAGGAATCTTCCAAATACTCAGGACGACTTCTCTCGTCCTGGACGCGCAAACCACAATCCTCCCACTGGAGCGCTTCTCAGCCGCTGCTGCTCCTCTCAGATCCAGAGGGCCAACGGCGTACGGCGGGGACAGTCAGAGTGTATAAAGTCCTGTGTGCCGGCTGCTAGGATTGCTATGTAAAACACCGAAAATAGCTTTAAAAATAACTGTAACTGTGGTAGGCTCATTCAACGACTTTTAATGGGATTCCAACTCCCTTCAACTTAGACAGCTGTCTGCACTAAACAGCAACTGAAAACCAGTAGTTATCAAATTTTAATGTGAATAAGAATCTCTCCGGTGCTTATCAGCGCAGATTAGAAGGGGTCCCCAGGCGGTCACCAAGGCAGGCTGAGACACAGTGTTTTTTATTTAAAGCTTCCTTGGTAGCTCAGACTCTTCATGAACCATACTTTGTAAAAGAGTGATATAGAAGCTAAGAGCAGAATATTGCGCTCAATGACAAACCCACTGGGAACCATCCTTTTTGCCTACCCCAACCCCTCCCGCTGCCATAGATTCATCTCAACAACTGTCAAGCACCTGTTATATGCCTAGTGAAATACAGTTTAAATGCTTCCAAAATCTCAATGTTTAATTCTTTTCAGTCGCTGTGTGTGCATGTTTATAATGCTAGATTGAAAAATTACATATCAGCACAGCAGCCTTATAAACCCAATTCCATCTCTACTGATAGGCATCCATAAACTTAGAAAATTCTCGTAAATAGTTAAGTCTCAGACAACTACTGGCCTGCATTTCTGCAACTCGAATATTTAAAAGAATACAGAGAAGCCGGTGTCAAAAGACCTATTTCAACAACAGCACTTGCACTGTGGTGTTTTTAAACGAATATAAATAAATCCTCATTTATCATTTTCTGCTGAGTTAACACCTATATAAGACTAGAAATTGCATTTCCAACAGGGCTCCCGCTCACCATTACATAAGAGCAGCTTCCTGATTGTTTGGAAAACCTTTTAACGTTTTCTCTGACACTTATTCCAGGGCTGGGTAGAGAGTCTTAAGAGAAAAGGAAATAAGACAGGTGATCACTTTTAAGTGAAAGTACAGATTATTCACAGTAGAGGAACCAGAGGTTGAGAGGGAAGGCTGGTCATGATATAAAATTGTTTGAAAAGAGAAATGAAATCAGGAATTAAAAATAGAATTACATTTTCTACTTGGCAATACACAAACAACACTAAGTGCACTTCATAAATTTTACTATTGTTGCTCTAAGTGATATTACCATAAATCACATTAGTAGCGTACTTGGCGTTTTTTAAAAGCAGAAAGGATGGAGCGTGTCAATAAGTTTAAACAGCTCTGTTATCTCTGAAGAGAATGGAAGGGAAATTATCACAAGCTTTTACCAGGTTTAAGAGCCCAGCTCCCAGCCCTGCCGTTGCCACCCCTCTGCCTTTCACTCAGCACAACACAGACGGTCACTTCGCCGGCACCGTCAGGAGCTCGTCCACTGTGCGGTCCCGATGCCTCTTACCTGATGCGTGGGGGGAGACGGCGCTTTGCCCCTCCTGTCATCGCGGACGGGGAACAGGGACTTCAGCAGCTTTGGCATCTGGGGCACCAGGGATTTTACTGGATTCAAGTAGGAGGCCGCGAGGCTACTAAGCCCTGTGGAGAGGATTGAAAGGAAAAAAGATAAAACAAAAGCAATGCCACATACATTTTCTATCTTGTAAATTTCCCAAATATTATTTGTAGGAAAATCTAACAATATAAATTTTACAAATGTACCCTTAAAAAACTAGTATTGGAGAAAGATAGTATTATCATAGTTATCCTTAAATACAATGGTGCTTCCTCCACCGATTAAATAGCAGTAACTAGGCCAGGCGTGGTGGCGCATGCTTGTAATCCCAGTAATTGGGAGGATGAGACAGGAGGATCGCAGGTTCACGGCCAGCCTTAGCTACTCAGTGAGGCCTCCACAATTTAGTGAGACCCTGTTTCAAAATAAAGAATAAAAACTAGGGCTGGGGGTGGAGCTCGGAGGTAGAATGCCCCTGGGTACAATCCCCAGTACCGCAGAAAAAAAAACAGCAGTAACTAGGGGACTCTAGAAGTTTCTAACATGCAGTGCTCCCATCAATCAGAAGGGTAATCCACCCCGTCTCTGTCAACAAGTGGCACAAGTGCTAACTTTTGCCCTAGAATAAAAGGGGGTCAGATGTTACATAAGTGGCGACACACAGGTGCAGCTCTCCATGTGGACTTTGAGCTTTTCAGAGTCAGAGACCAAGTTGTACTCAACTCTACTTTTTCCTAACTATTTACTGAAGGAAGATGATGAGCTTGACCTTTGGGGAAAAGGATGATGTTCAGTTATTTTTAAAATAGGGGATAGCCAGGTGTGGTGGCACACACCTGTAATCCCAGCAGCACTTGGGAGGCTGACACAGGAGGCTGGCAGGCTTGAGGCTAACCTCAGCAACTTAGCGAGGCTCTACAACTTAGTGAGACCCTGTTTCAAAATAAAAGATAAAATAGGGCTGGAAGTATAGCTCAGATGTAGAATGCCCCTGGGTTCAATCCCTAGTACAGGAAGGAAGGAAGGAAGAGAGAGAGGGAGGGAGGGACAGGGGGGGGAGGGAGGG
>PVJS01016027.1:0-29022 GCA_004027185.1 Glis glis
AAAAAAAAAAAAAAAAAAAAAAAAAGGGTTGTAAAAACCCCAAGGGCCTCACACTCTCGAGGTGGCCCACATTCTCCCTTGAATGTGTATCCCCACTTTTCCTAAATAAATACTGTCTTTGTCTCTGACTGGCGCTGCTGAAATTCTTTTTCACCACGGAAATCAAGGACCCCTAGGTCCTGAGGTGAGTTCCCCTTCCCCAATCCTGGGAACTCCTCAGGACTCTCCATGGAATTGTGTTTCCCGTGACAATAGAACTCGGAAGATAAAGCTAAACAAAGAATAAAGGATTAGCTGTGTTGTTACTGAAATATATTTCATGGGGCATGTCCTGCATTAGAAACAATATCTAAGGACAGCACAAGATGAAGTCTGCCCATGCCACATAATTCTGTAGTAGATTAAAGCAGACCAAAACACCCAAGTGCTGCACCACTGCTCTGTCACCTTGCTGTGACACCCTACCTGACCATGCTAAATACCAAGTCATCTACGCCTGACATAGAGTCAGATAACTCAAAGAATGAAAGTCATTCCTGAGGGATCGGGAGAGATGACAAGAGAAGAAACTATCTCAGCCTCCCAAGTACTGGGAACACAGGCCTAGGTCATCGTGGCCAGCTAGAAGAAACTAATGTATCTAGAGTAATTACTGCCATGAACTGTACACCTTTTTTGTACTTTAGTCTTTATAATTCTTAACTTCAGCTATTTTAAGCAACTTTCCCAAGGTTAAAAGCTAGTTTTTATTGGTTGATATATAAATCTGAGTCAGTCTCATTCCCAGACTACGGTATTTTTCCTATCACATCACTCTGCCTCTCTAAGAAGATGCCAAAATGCCAGATTAGTCATTAATAATTTTAAGACAGTGTTTTTAAGAACAAAGAATTAATTTATGGGTTTGTTTTATTTTTTGGAACTAGAGATTGAACCCAGAGGCATTCTATCTCTAAGCTACACCGTCAGCCCTATTTTATTTTGAAACAGGGTCTCACTAAGTTACTGAGGCTGGTCTTGAACCTGTGATTCTCTCATCTCAGCCTCTAATTCATAGTTTTATGCATCTTAAAACATTTCATAATAACTTAAAAATAGACTGTGAAACTCCTGTGAATTTTTCTAGAAACTTCTGATACATATAAGAATAAATCATACATACACACACACTTTTTTTTTAGTGGTACTGGGGATTGAACCCAGGGACATGCTACCTCTGAGCTACATCCCTAGCCCTGTTATATTCTTTTATTTTGAAACAGGGTCTCACTAAATTGCAGAGGGCCTCACTAAGTTGCTGAGGCTGGCTATGAACCTGCAATCCTCCCGTCTCAGCCTCCTAAGTACTGCAATTACAAGTGTGTGCCACCAGGTCCACCGGGCTCATATATGTCCTTTAAAAATCCCCACCCAAATGAGCTCATTACCGATTTCTACTCTGCACTTATCTCAAAGATCTTCCCACATTAGCCCAAAATAACTATTCATTCATTTTGTTCAATGGTTTCACAGCTTCCAGGTACATGGGTATATTCTAATGTAAGCAGTTCCCATAGAATTTCAATTGTCTGGGTTTTTTAAATTACAAGCAATGCTAGAATGGATATCAGTGCATAACTATCTTGGCATACCTTTGAAAATATCTATAGGGCAATTTCTTCCAGAGGAATTGCTGGGCCAAAGGGCTGTGCATTTGACATTCTGATGTATATTACCCAACTGCTTTCCAGAAAATATGCACCAAGTCACACCCTCACTAACAGTAAGTGACAAAAGTCTACTTCCCACACTCTCACCCAAACTGGATGTTGCTAAAGCAGAAAAAATTTTTTGCAAAATTCCTAAGTGATTCATTGCTATTTTAACCTGTAATTCCCTAATTATGAATGAGACTGGTTCTTTGTACTCAAGTTTACTGGTCATTTGTTCTTTTTTCTATAAATATCAGTCATATCCTTTGCTCAAATAAACTAGGCAATTAATATTGGTTTGTCAGTTTTTTTTAATAAATTCAGGAAATTAACTTTATCCCGTGTTATTATTTTTTCCAGTTAGCTGACAGAACATTCTGCCAGTGAAATTCATGTAAAATAACCATTCTCTTCACTTTTATGGCTTCAGGGTTTTGTGTTAGACATAGAAGGATGTTCCAAAGCCGGGCGTGGTGGCGCACACACGTAATCCCAGTACTTGGGAGGCTGAGACCGGAGGATCCGTGTTCGTGGCCAGTCTCAGCTACTTAGTGAGGCCCTCCGCAATTTTGCGAGACCCGGTTTCAAAATAAAGTATAAAAAACAGGGTCGGGGGTGTAGCTTGAAGGTAGAATGCCTCTGGGTTCAATCCCTGGTACCACAAAAAAAAAAAAAAGGAAAAAACCAAGAAGGATGTTCCAAACCCTAACGTTATTTTTAAGAATAAAAATAAAAGAATTATTTAGATTTTTTTCTGGTACCATTTTTGTTATTTATTTATTTATTTATTTATTATTTTTAGTACTGGAGATTGAACCTAGGGGCATTCTACCTCCAAGCTACACCCCAGTCCTTTTTTTTTTTATGTTGAAACAGGGTTTTGCTAAATTGCTGAGGCTGGCCTTGAACCTACGATCCTCCTGTCTCAGCCTCCCCAGTACTGAAATTACAGGTGTGCACCACTATGCTTGGCCTGGCACCATTTTTTTTTTTTTTTGCGGTACCGGGGATTGAACCCGGGGCGTTCTACCTCTGCGCTACACCCCCAGCCCTATTTTTTTATGCTTTATTTTTGAAACCGGGTCTCACGAAGTTGCAGAGGGCCTCACTAGGTAGAGAGACAGAGAGAGAGAGAGAGAGGAGAGAGAGAGAGGAGAGAGAGGAGATAGAGAGATAGATCGTGCGCGCACGCGCGCATGTGCGCTGAGGTTGGCCGCGAACCCGGATCCTCCGGTCTCCGCCTTCCAAAGTACTGGGATTACAAGCGTGCGCCACCCACGCCCGGCCCTGGCACCATTTTTTAAATAAGCATTTGAACCCTTAATACATTTATTTTGGCATAAAGAGTAAGGCAGGAATCTAGCCCTTTTCCTTCCAAATTGGATAGCCAATTTTCCTCACACCATCTATTGAATATCTCATCTTTTCCTCATAAAGTTCAAGTATCTGTTGTGGAATTCTAAATGACTAAGAATAAGACATTTAAAAACAGCTCTACAGAAATAAGCGCCCATCCACGAGGTTATAGAAAATGACGGAGTAGGAAGCTCCAGGGGTCGGTCCCTCCACCAACATAATCAAGAAGCTGGAAAAATATTAGAATCACTATTTCAGAACTCTGGAAGCTGATCAGACACTCACAGCAACAGAGTGAATGCTGGATGAAAAGAAAGCCTGCTGACCCTCAGGAGAGAGGGGTGTGCGCAAACCCTCCCTTCCACAGCCCGGCCACAGCTGGTGGGAAGGTGCTCTGCATTCCTTGAGCAGCTAGCTGATGCCAGGGTGGACAGTACAGATTCTGTCCTCCAAACATTTAGGGCTGTGTATTTTGACTAGTCTGGTGAACCTACACAGCTTTCTTTGGGCCTGCTCATTTGGACATACCAGGGGAGACAAACACATACACCAATGTGGGCATTTAGCGAAGTTTCTGTCAGGTCACAGGCTGACTACATATATAATAAAATGGAAACTTCAGTGACTACATGCAACAAGGAATACAGACTTTGAAAAAGAGTTTGAAATAAGCCAAGTGTGGTGGCACAAGCCTATAATCCCAATACTTGGGAGGCTGAGACAGGAGGATCACAGGTTCGAGGCTAGCCTCAGCAACTTAACGAGGCTCTTAGCAACTTAGTGAGACCTTGTTTCGGGAAAAAAAACTAGGGCTGGGAATGTGGCTCAGAGGTAGAACACACCTGGGTTCAATCACACACACCAAGAAAAAAAAAGTTTGAAATAGTGCTATACAAATGGACAATTACACTTAAGTAACAAAAATAGTTCCTAAGGGGAGAAGAATCTATTTCAAGTTACCACAATATAATATTCAAAATGTCCAGTTCTAGCCGGGCGTGGTGGCGCAAGCTTGTAATCCTAGTACTTGGGAGGCGGAGACCAGAGTATCCAGGTTCGCAGCCAGCCTCAGCTACTTAGTGAGGCCCTCCGCAACTTAGCGAGACCCGGTTTCAAAATAAAGTATAAAAAATAGGGCTGGGGGTGTAGCTCGGAGGTAGAATGCCCCTGGGTTCAATCCCTGGTACTGCAAAAAAAAAAAAAAAAAAAAAAGTCCAGTTCTTAACAAAAAGCTACAAAGCATACATAGAAAAGGAATATATGGCACATTCACAGGAAAAAAAAAATTAGAGAAAAACTATTCTGAAGAATCAACTCAGATATTGGAATTAGCTATGGTTTGACCATGTCCCCCAGAAGTTCATAAATTGGAAACTTAGTCCCCAAATTCATATGGTAATGGTATTTGGAGGTGAGGCCTCTGGGATTAGATGAGGTCGTGAAGGTGGAGCTCCCATGATGGTGTTAATGGCTTCATGAGAAGATGGAGAGAGACCTGAGCTAGCATGCTGCTCTGTCAGCCAATGGTGCTCTACCCCATGCTACGATGCAGCAAGAAGGCCCTCACCAGCTGCTGAGACGATGCCAATGCCATGTTCCTGGATGTCCCAGCCTCCAGAACCATAAGCCAAATAAACTTCTATTCTTTGCAAATCACCTGGTCTCAGGTATTTTGTTATAGCAACAGAAAACAGACTGATGACTACTAGTCACAAATGTTAAATCAACTGTCTTTTTTTTGGTGTGTGTGGTACTGGAGACTGAACCCAGAGGCATTCTACCTCTGAGCTACACCCCCCAGCCCTGTTTAAAAAAAAATTTTTTTTTTGCGGTACTGGGGATTGAACCCAGGGGTGTTCTACCGCCGCGCTACACCCCGGCCCTATTTTTTTATACTTTATTTTGAAACCAGGTCTCACGAAGTTGTGGAGGGCCTCACTAGGTAGAGAGAGAGAGAGAGAGAGACAGGGAGAGAGAGAGAGAGAGAGAGAGAGAGAGAGAGAGAGAGAGAGATATGAGGCTGGCCGCAAACCTGGATCCTCCGATCTCCACCTCCCAGAGTACTGGGATTACAAGTGTGTGCTACCACGCCTGGCCCTGTTTTAAAGTTTTTATTTTGAAACAGGATCTCACTAGGTTGGTGAGAGTCTAACTACTTGCTGAGGCTGTCCTCAAACCTGTGATCCTGTCTCAGCCTCCCAAGTACTGGGATTAAAAGCATGTACCACCACACCCAGCTAAAAAATATGTCCAAAGAACTAAAGAAAACTATGGACAAAGAACTAAAGGAAATCAGGAGAACAATGTCAATAAAGAAACA
Organism: Glis glis; assembly: GCA_004027185.1. Classification (NCBI taxonomy): domain Eukaryota; kingdom Metazoa; phylum Chordata; class Mammalia; order Rodentia; family Gliridae; genus Glis; species Glis glis. The sequence continues at coordinate 5,368 of PVJS01016027.1, forward strand.
GAAATTATAAAAAGGAATCAAATAGAAATTCTGGAGCTAAAAAGTTCAATAGCTGTGTTATGGGTTGAATTTCCCATTCATATGTTTAAGCCCTGATACCCAGTACACCTCAGTGTGATGGTATTGACAATATTTGGAAATAGGCCTTTAAAGAGGTAATGAAGTTAAAATGAGGCCATTTCTGTGAGCTCTAACAGTACATGACCAGTATCCTTATGGGTAAGATTTGGACACACAGAGACACACACTCAAAGAGATGGCCACGCGAGGACCTGGTGAGAAGGCTGCCAGCTGCAAGCCCAGGAGTGAGGCCGTAGGGGGATCCAGACACGCCGACACCTTAACCCAGGACTGCTAACCCCAAGGACAGTAAGAGTAAAATTCCACTGTCAGCCACTCAGTCTAGTATTTTGTTATGGCAGCCCTAGCAAACTAACACAACTGAAATAAAAAAAAAATTCACAAGAAGGGAAGGGCACGTTTGGGAAGGCAGAAGAAAAATAATTAACAAATTCAAAGATAATGGAATTGAAATAATCCAGTCTGAGGAAAGAAAGAAGAAAAATGCACACAACCTGTAGTACCTGTGGGACATGATTAAACATACACACGTCAGGAGTCTCTGAAATAGAAGAGACACAGAAAGGGGCTAAAAGAATATTTCAAGAAATAATGGGCCGGGCGTGGTGGCGCACACTTGTAATCCCAGTACTTTGGGAGGCGGAGACCGGAGGATCACAGGTTCGCGGCCAGCCTCAGCAACCTCATGAGGCCTTCTGCAACTCAGTGAGACTCTGTTTCCAAATAAAAAATAAAACAGGGCTGGGGGTGTACCTTGGAGGTAGAATGCCTCTGGATTCAATCCCTAGTGCCCCCCCCAAAAATAAAACAGAAAACAGTAAGAGAAAAGCATGACCCTCAATAAAATTAAGAAATCAGCCAGGCGTGTTGGCACACACTTATAATCCCAGTACTTGGGAGGCTGAGACCGGAGGATCCGGGTTCGCGGCCAGCCTCAGCTACTTAGTGAGGCCCTCCGCAACTTTGTGAGACCCGGTTTCAAAATAAAGTATAAAAAAAATAGGGCCGGGGGTGTAGCTCGGAGGTAGAACGCCCCTAGGTTCAATCCCCGGTATGGCAAAAAAAAAAAAAAAAAAAAAAAAAAAAAAAAAAAAAAAAAAAAAAAAAAAAAAAAAAAAAAAAAAAAAAAAAAAGAGGAGCAAGACAGTAATAGAGGAATAGAGACATAAAACAAATAGCTAAAAGGCAGAAATAAATCCTTCCTTATCAGTAATTACTTTAAATGTGAATGGATTAATCTCTCCAATCAAAAGGAAGAAACTGGCAGAAGGGATTAAAGACCTGGCTCATTTATATGCAGACTACAGGACTCATGCAGGAAAAGCAGTGTTTGGAGAGCAATTTATAACTGTAAACACCTACATTAAAAGTGTGGTGGTACACACCTGTAATCCTAGTACTTGGCAAGCTGAGATAGAAGGATATACACAATAATTTAGGGAGACCCTGCTTCAGAATAAAAAAGCGCTAGAGGTGTAGCTCAGAGGTAGAATGCTCCGGGTTCAATCCCCAGTACCAACAAAACAAAAACTCAAATTGACAACCCAATTGTATATATTAATCACATAGTTGTTTTTAAAAGAAGGGCAAACTAAACCAAAAGTAGCTAAAGGATAGAAATAATAGAGATCAGAAATAAAAGTGAAAAAAAGAGAGAGAAAGCAATGAACGTATAAGTCCGTTCTTTAAAAAGATGGAAATTAACAATCTTTCAGCTAGAGTGACTGAGGAAAGGGAAAAAAAGAAAAAAGAAAACTCAAATCATTAAAAATAAGAAATGGGACGGGCGTGGTGGCGCACACTTGAAATCCCAGTACTTGGGAGGTGGAAACTAGAGGATCTGGGTTTGTGGCCAGCCTCAGCTACTTAGTGAGGCCCTCCACAACTTCATGAGACCTGGTTTCAAAATAAAGTTTAAAAATCAGGGCCGGGGGTGTAGCTCAGAGGTAGAACACCCCTGGGTTCAATCCTCGGTACCGCAAAAAAAAAAAAAAAAAAAAAAAAGACATGAAAGAGAACACCAATACTGACTTTACAGCAATAAAAAAGGATTATAAGAGAATACTATGAGCATCTATAAGCCAACAAACTGGATAACCTTGATGAAATGGACAAATCCCTACTGAAACATATTCTAAGAGGTGTAGTATCTGAATAGACCATAACTAATAAAGAGATTGAATCAAGTAATCAAGTTCTCAAAAAAGAAAAGCACTGAACCTCATGGCTTCACCAGTGGTGAATTCTACCACATATTTTAAGAACTAATGCAAATCCTTCCCAAACTTTTCCAGAATTAACTCATCCTCTGAGGCCAGGGGTGTTTAGATACCAAAACCAAATGAAAACACTACAAGAAAAGAAAACCATAGACCAATGTTCCTTATAAATATACAGGTGTAAATATCAAGATACTATCACACCAAATTCAGCAGCATATTAAAAGGATTATACAGCCAGGCATGGTGGCGCACACTTGTAATCCCAGTACTTTGGGAGGCGGAGACCGGAGGATCAGGGTTCGCGGCCAGCCTCAGCTCTCTCGCTCTCTCTCTCCGTCTCTCTGTCTCTCTCTCCTTAGTGAGGCCCTCCGCAACTTCGTGAGACCCGGTTTCAAAATAAAGTATAAAAAATAGGGCCGGGGGCGTAGCGCGGAGGTAGAACGCCCCTGCGTTCCATCCCCGGTTCTGCAAAAAAAAAAAAAAAAAAAGGATTATACATCATGATTGAGTGATATTTATTCCTGGAATGCAAGGATAGCTCAACACAGGAAATCAATGTAATATACCACATTAACAGAATGAAGGGGGAAAAATTCCACATGATCATCTCAATTGATGTGGAAATGGCATGACAAAATTCAACATCTTTTCATGATAAAAACATCCAAGAAACTAAAAAACCTGTAGAAAGAAATTATCTCAATATAGTAAAAGCCATATATGAAAAACCCACAGATAACATCATACTCAGTGATGGAAGACTGAAAGCTTTTCCTTTAAGGTTAAGACAAAAATGCCTACTTTTACCACTATTCAACACAGTATCAGAAGTGCTAGTCAAAGCCATTAAGCAAAAAATAAAAGACATCTAAAATGGTATAGGCCTGTAATACCAGCATTGGGAGGCTGACACAGGAGGATCACAGTTTGGAGGCCAGTCTCGACAATTTAGCGAGACCCTCAGCAACCTATTAAGACCCAAAATAAAAAAAGGGCTGGGGATGTAGCTTGGAGGTAGCATGCCCCTGGGTGCCACACACACACAAAAATTAGAGCTAATAAACAAACTCAGCAAAATAGGACATAATATCTACATGAAAAAATCAATTGCGTTTCTATACACTAACAATGAAGGAGCCAAAAAGGAAATTAAGAAAAACAATTTCATGCCGGGCGTGGTGGCTCACGCTTGTAATCCCAGTACTTTGGGAGGCAGAGACCGGAGGATCCGGGTTCACAGCCAGCCTCAGCTCTCTCTCTCTGTCTCTCTCTCTCTGTCTCTCTCTCTCTACTTAGTGAGGCCCTCCGCAACTTCGTGAGACCCGGTTTCAAAATAAAGTATAAAAAATAGGGCCGGGGGTATAGCGCGGAGGTAGAACGCCCCTGGGTTCAATCCCTGGTACCACAAAAAAAAAAAAAAAAAAAAAAAAAATTTAAAAAAAAAAAAAAAAAAAAAAAAAAAAAAAAAAAAAAAAAAAAAAAAAAAAAAAAAAAAAAAAAAAACATGTATACTGAAAACTACAAAGCATTGTGAAAGAGTTATAGAAGAAATAAAAAAAATGGGAAGACAACTCCTGTTCATAGAGTAGACTTAATATTGTTAAAACAACCATACTACTCAAAACAATATATTCAATAAAAGTCCTGTCAAAAACCCAGAGGCATTTTTGCAGAAATGGAAAATCTCACATCCTAAAACTCATATGAAATTTCAATGGAAATTTTGGATAGGAAGGAAGGAAGGGAGGGAGGGGGGAGGGGAGGGGAGGGGAGTAGAGGGGAAGGAAGAGGAGGGGAGTAGAGGGGGACTCCTACTTTTCAATTTCAAAACTTACTAGAGCCGGGCGTAGTGGCACATGCCTGTAATCCCAGTACATGGCAGGCTGAGACAGGAGGATCACAGGTTCGAGGACAACCTCAGCAAGTAGTGAGACTCTCATCAACCTAGCAAGACCCTGTTTCCAAATAAAAATAAAAAATAGGGCTGAGGGTATAGCTTGGAGGTAGAATACCCCTGAGTTCAATTCCTAGTGACACACACGTAAATAAATAAATAAAATTTACTATAGGCATGGAGTCACCTGCCTGTAATCCCACTACTTGGGAGGCTGAAACAGGGGGATCGAAGGCTCAAGGCCAGCCTCAGCAACTTTTCGAGAACCTGTTTCAAAATTTGATGATAATAATAATAATAAAAGGACTGGAGGTGTAGTTCAGAGGTAGAATGCCCCTGAGTTCAATCCCCAGTACCACCAAAAATAAAAATAAAGACTTCTACATAAGAGGTAAACTATAAGATCTCAGAAGAAAACAGCTTGACCTTGGCTTTGGCAATCCATTCTTATGACATCAAAAGTATGGGCAACAAAAGAAAAATGGATAAATTGGACTTTATTAAATTTAAAAACTTTTGGGCACCAAAGGACACTATCAAGGGCTGGGGGGGATAGCTCTGGATGTAGCCATGAGTTTGATTCCCAGCAATGCAAAAACAAAACAAAACAAGAGCAAAAACACTCTCAAGAGTGAAAAGACAACCCACATAATGGAAGAAAATATTTGCAAATCATATATATGATAGGGGTTTAGTCTAGTATCCAGAATATATAAAGAACTCCTCCAACTCAATAATGAAAAGATAAACCAATTAAAAAATAGTCCAAGGGACACAAATAGATATAAATGGTCGTTAAGTTTATGAAAAGATGTTCAACATCATTAGCCATTAGGAAAGTGTACATCAAAACCACAATGAGAAACCACTTCGCATTTACTAGGACAGCTATAATAGAAAACAAAAACAAACAAATGGAAAATAAGAAGTGTTGACAAGGATGCGGAGGAATGAAATGTCCACACTGCTGACGGGAATGCAAAACGGTGCAGCTGCTTTGGAAAAGTTTGGCAGTTCCTCAAAGTTATACACAGAATTGCCATATGCTCCACAATTCTACTCTAGGTACATACCGCAAACAACAGGGACTGAGACATTAGCATGCAAATGTTCACAACAGCGATGTTCACGAAACTGCTAGCAGGCGGAAACAACCCGAATGTTCAGTGGTCAATGACTGGATAAGCAAAATGTGGTATCTCTAAATGCTGGACTATTACTCAGTCATAAAAAGAAATGATGTTCTAATGCTACAGTATAAACACTGAAAACATTATGCTAACTGAAACGGTCTGGATAAATGTATAATTTTACTACTGTGAAATATCTAAAGTAGGCAAACAAAGTCAGAAAGTAAGATAGGTCAGGGGTATGGTGGCGCATGCCTGTAATCCCAGTACTTGGGAGGCTGAGACAGGAGGATCCAGGTTCGCGACCAGCCTCAGCTACTTAGTGAGGTCTCCGCAACTTAGTGAGACCCTGTTTCAAAATAAAGAATAAAAAATAAGTCTGGGGAGGTAGCTTGGAGGTAGAATGCCCCTGGGTTCTATCCCCAGTACTGAAAAAAAAAAAGAAAAAGAAAAAAAAGTAAGATAAGTTATCAGGGGGCCGGGGAAGTGGGGAATAGTGAGTTATTGCTTAATGGGTAGTTTCTGTTTGGGGTGATGAAAAATTTTTCAAAATAGCAGTGTTGGTTACACAACACCGAGTGTAATTAATGCCACTGGATTGTCCACTCAAAAATGGTCAAAATGGGGCTAAGGATGTAGCTTAGTGGTAGAGTGCTTGCCTAGCACACATGAAACCCCAGGTTCCATCTCCAATCACACTCACTCACACACACACACACACACACACACACACACACACACACAGTTAAAATGGCAGACTGAAAGTCATATAGATTTTACCATGCAGAAAAAAAAGGAAAAAAGTTGTCATGTATCTTTTTTAACTGTGTCAAGGTGGTAATGGTCCTTGTAACCTACTATCTGGCCTTTGTCCTTAAATCTGGGTAAATGTGGCATTTCTCCATATTCTCTGACCTTAGAAACATGCAAAGTCTAAAATTCTCTTTACAGGTTTTCCTGCTATACAGCAATACTTACACTCACAAGCAGCTGTACCCTATGTTAAGAGTATACTTCCTGTTTCAATTGGTTAGAAGATTAATTAACTCACTAAAAACCCATAAAACACACTACATGAAAGAGTACTTCAAAGACAACAAGAAGTGTTGCTGTCCTTGGAGAATTTATAGTCTGGTAGAGGAGATTAAAAAAAAAAAAACTAAGCCAGGCGTGGTGGTGCACGCTTGTAATCCCGGTACTTTGGGAGGCGGAGACCGGAGGATCCGGGTTTGCGGCCAGCCTCACCTCGCTCGCTCTTTCTCTCTCTCTCTCTCTCTACTTAGTGAGGCCCTCCGCAACTTCATGAGACCCGGTTTCAAAATAAAGTATAAAAAAAAAAAATAGGGCCGGGGGTGTAGCGCGGAGGTAGAACGCCCCTGGGTTCAATCCCTGGTACCACAAAAAAAAAAACAAAAAAAAAACAAAAAAACAACTAACATGTATGCAACACTGTTATTCAAGGCAAAGCCCGATAAAAGTCCAATTAGAGAATTATAAACCCGCAAGAAAGTCAGAGGCGGGTGTCTGGTATACCTAGAGTTATATGTACTATTACTATATGTTTTGGTGTCACCAAGGTAAGAAGATGAAGACAGGCATACAGATCTTCTCATCTGGCATATCCCTACTGAAATTATCTAAGAAATATGGGAAAACTAGCCTGAGTCCTGGAACCTAGGGAATAGTGTTATCTACATGCCACATACATTAAGAAATTAAATAAAGATGTAGTAGAGACGAACCAGACTGAAGGGAGACCCTGCAACTCCACTTTCTGCTCCAGGCAATCCTGGCTGAGCAGCAGCAATTCTCAATTCCCCTTCACGTGGAGGGCCCAGAGCTGAAGGCTGGGTAGGGTGGGCATTCACAAGTGGCTGGTATTAGGATCCCAAAGACTGCATGAGCCTCAGCAATAAAAACATCTTAATCAGAGGGTAGGGCTATGTCACCCAGGAAGGCAGAGATATCATTTGTCAGCTGGGTCAAAGAGATAACAGAGGCTCCCTGTCCTACTGTCACAATTACACCAATATAAAAGAAAGTGCACAGAACTCAGCCCTACATCTAACTCAACTAAGAGCCAATTCTAACAACATTCAAGTATACGGAGGACCCCAAAACAATCCACCTACAAAAGGGTAAAATTTCAGACCTGAACAGAATGTTTCCCTATCAAGAATAAAGAGAATAAAACCAACATGGGGTTGAATAGCTTCTGTAATATCAAAAAGTGACAAGGGATAGAAAAAGAACACATTTTAGATAACATTTCTTAAACTGATGTTTTCCATGAACTTCATGAAAACATGGTCTCTATAAAGTATAAGAAAATAAAACAAAACAGCAGAATGATATGAAGAAAAAAAAGCCCCAAATGAATTAAAGATAGGATAAAAGGAGCTAATATAGAGCAGAAATTTACACAGGTCACAGAGAACATCAACAAATTCCCTCAAACAGAAATGCATAGGGCACATCTGATTACATGTAATTACACAATGTAAAAAGGCTAGAAATATTAAAAGTAGGGGGAGAGCCAGGTACAGTTACACACACCTATAATCTCAGTATATGGAAAGCTGAGATGGGAGGATCACAGGTTTGAGGCCAGCCTTAGCAATTAAGTGAGATCCTGTTTCAAAATAAAAAATAAAGAGTAGGGAGTGTAGCTCGGAGGCAAAACGCCTCTGGGTTCAATCCCCAGTACCCCCACCCCTCCAAAATAAATAAATGTATGTAGGGGGAGGATGGAGGCAAGGGAATAAGGGTAGGAGAAAATCTATTAATTAACTTTATATAAAATCCTGGTATCAAAATTGGGTAACAAAGGAGAAAACTATAAGCCATGCTCATTTATTAAAATAGCCAAATTTTAAGTCACATGGCATTCTGGTTTATTGATTACAGCTCCTTGTGGGTGTTGTGCACTGTGAGCGTGGGATGTTGTAGAAACTGAGTTACTGGTTCCATCAAATGGAAGGCAAGATCCTAGACTATGGTAACATTATCATCAGAAAGCCATTTCAAGCCGGGCGTGGTGGCACACACTGTAATCCCAGTACTTTGGGAGACAGAGACCGGAGGATCCGGGTTCGCGGCCAGCCTCAGCTCGCTCGCGCACGCGCGCTCTCTCTCTCTCTCTCCGTCTCTCTCTCTCTCTACTTAGTGAGGCCCCCCACAACTTCGTTAGACCCGGTTTCAAAATAAAGTATAAAAAAAAATAGGGCCGGGGGTGTAGCGCGGAGGTACAACGCGCCTGGGTTCAATCCCTGGTACCGCAAAAAAAAAAAAAAAAAAAGCCATTTCAAGAGATTTCTTTGAGCCAGGCGTGGTGGCACATGCTTGTAATCCCAGGACTTGAGAAAGGACAAATGGGACTACCTTGCTGAAGTTGCATTTGAACATTAAATGTGGGCACTGTGGACAGCGTGGAAAGCTGAGACTCTTGAGACAAGTTTCAGGAAGGTTAATCTGTTGATGGGTTAAAGCAAAGGGAATTCTTTTTTTGTGTGTGTGGTACTGGAGATTGAACCCAGAGCATTCTACCTCTGAGCTACACCTCTAGTCCTATTTTATTTTTTATTTGGAAACAGGGTCTCATTGAGTTGCTGAGAGCCTCACTAAGTTGCTGAGGCTGGCTTCGAACCTGTGATCCTCCTGTCTCAGCCTCCCAAATACTGAGGATTACAAGTGTGTGCCACCATGCCCGCTCCAAAGAAGAGGCAATTCTGAAGTAGAGGCCAGTTACAAGATTTCAACAAGTGTAGACTAGGTTTGAAGCGCTGAAAGTAATAGTGGGTCTGGAAAATGGGGAGTGACAGATAATTGGGTTTCTCTTAAGGGGGTCAAAAGTTCTAAAGTTCAATTGTGGTGAGAGGTATATAAATATGTGAATGTACTAAAAAAACTCTCAAGTACTTACAAATTATGTCTATATAAAACTATTTAGCATGCACCAGGCCCTGGGCTTTATCCCCGGTACCACCAATTAAAAAAATAGGTAAATAAAGTGAGGCCTCCACAACTTAGTGAGACCCTGTTTCAAAATAAAGAATAAAAAATAGGGCTGGAGGTATAGCTCAGAGGTAGAATGCCCCTGGGTTCAATCCCCAGTACTGCAAAAAAAAAAAAAAAGGGCCAACTGTACACAAAGTACTTCGCACAGACTCTAGCACAATGTCTGTGCAACACACTTTATCTACTCAATCCCACTTAATCCTTATAACAATCCACTTGATAAGTTTTTTCATTCCCATTATACAGAATAGGAAATAAAGACTAATCTATTTGCCTAAGGTCACATAACTAGTAAGCGGTGAAGCTGAGATTTAAATTCAAAGCACTTGTTCAGGTCCAGTATAGTCTGAGAGATGGGACAGTATGGAAGGTAAGGGTGAATACCATTTTTACAAATAATCTAAACAATCTATAATTTAGACTATGAACCATACATTCATAAACTCTAGAACACTAACCATTCTCAGAGTTAGCAAGGTACTAGCAATTATGTATGTCACCTTGTACATAATTTAAAAAAAAGTCCAATAGCAATCATTCTACTAAAACAAATTTAACAGTCCCAGCTTATTCCCTGCATCCTTTAGGGAAGCTATGTGACTTTGTTTTGTTTTTTTGTGGTACTGGAGATTGAACCCAGAGGCATTCCACCTCCAAGCTACACTCCCAGTCTTGTTTTATTTATTTATTTATTTATTTATTTATTTATTTATTTATTTATTTTGCGGTACCGGGGATTGAACCCAGGGGTGTTCTACCTCCATGCTACGCCCCCAGCCCTATTTTTTATACTTTATTTTGAAACCGGGTCTCACGAAGTTGCGGAGGGCCTCACTAAGTAGAGAGAGAGAGGCTGGCCGCGAACCTGGATCCTCCGGTCTCCGCCTCCCAAAGTACTGGGATTACAAGCGTGTGCCACCATGCCCGGCTGTTGTTTTATTTTTTATTTTGAAACAGGGTCTCACTAAGTTGCTGAGGCTGGCCTCGAACCTGCGATCCTTCTGTCTCAGCCTCCAAGTGCTGGGATTACAGGCATGTACCGCTGCACCCAACTGCTATCTGGCATTTTTAAAGCAGAAGATGAAGGGCAAGATACTGAAGAATCTCTGAACTAGAAGACCTCCGAGATCCTTTCCAACTCTATGAGTTGAATAGTAGCCATCGTGTACTATCCAGCAGGGGAACTGTGTATCATCTTTATACACCATTTAAACAGGGACTAACATTCTAAAGCACAGCAATATCACAAGGAGGCAGACCCACCAGCTACTTGTCTTAAAGCCCTCCAGAGATTTCTTTAATCAGAGCATATGGCAATTTGCATGCTTGCTGCAGAAAGCACATTTAAACACAGTAAATGTTGCTTTAGTAAATTTCAAGTCTGGCACAAATGTGCCAACACCTCATGCCTACCCAAATTCTTTACATTAGTCAAATGCTTTACAGTCCACAAAGCACACTATGCAAACTTGGGTTTCGCAACACCCTGATTCAATCATCATACTCATTTTAAAGAGATGCAAACCCAAGCTCAGACTAAAAGACCTGTCCAAGGTTACACATCAGAAGGGGCACGTCAAGATTCAAATAGAAGTGTAACTCCGAATCTAATTCTTTTTTAAGTTTAAAAAAAAGTCATTTAGCAGAAAACTTTCCCTGAAATTAAATGTTTCTATCAGTGCAAAGTATGGTAGTGATTTGCCTTAAAACGTCACTATCTCTTCCCCAGAAGACTAGAAAAAAAATCATCTGGTCTAGAGCCGTTAAAAACCTTGACAAACTGCATTATTACTTTTGCTTAAAGAGAAACCATTACGGTAAACAGTTTAAAAACTGTATTATTAGCAAGTTTATAGCTTACCTAATACAAAATTATATTCCTGGGATAAAGTTCCTTATGCCATGGCCATCAAAAAGCAGTATCAATGAATGAGGAAGAGGGATTCATTTCTCAGTTTTGCTTCAAATTAAATCACATTGACTTCTGAAAAAGAAAATCATGTTGAAAATGTAAGAGATGCTGGAGCCACTCACTGTGTACAGATGCCTCCCTAATAAACATGTTAGAGTAGCAGAAAGAAAGCTAATCAAGACTAGTGTTTTTGGTTATATAAATTTCATACTGACACTTCTTAGCTTCTGCCCTTGTATTTTTAAATTCAATTGAATTAATTTTGAGGTTTTTTTGTTTTAAGACAAAGTCTTGTTATGTTGCCCAGGCTTGTCTCAAACTACTGGGCTCAGGCCAGGTATGGTGGTGCACACTTATAATCCCAGTACTTAGGAGGCTGAGACCTGAGGATACGGGTTCGCGGCCAGCCTCAGAACTTAGTGAGGCCCTCCACAACTTAGTGAGACCCTGTTTCCAAATAAAGAATAAAAAATAGGGCTGGGGGTATAGCTCGGAGGTAGAATGACCCTGGGTTCAATCCCTAGTACAGAAAAAAAAAAATACCCAAACCAAAAAACAAACAAAAAGAACCAAAGAATACAAAATAAGGCTGGGGTACCGCAAACAAGCGAGCAAGCAAACAAACAAACAAACAAACAAAAAACTACTGGGCTCGAATGATCTTCCTGCCTTAGTCTCCCAAGTACAAACTATAGGTGTGCACCACTGGGTTCTTTGCATTTTCTTAAATAAACTTTTTATTTTGTAATAATTTTATATTTACAGAAAAGGTGTAAAGATAGTGCAGAGTTCCCATATACCTCTTACCAATTTTCTTTAATGTTAACATCTTAAATTATTATGCTACATTTGTTAAAACTAGGACAGCAACATGGTCAATGCCTATGTAATTTTGCAGAATTAAATATCCTTTGGGGGATAGCGGTGCAGCTCAGTGGTACAGCGTGTGCTTAGCATGCACAAGTCCCTGGATTTAATCCCTGGCACACAAAATCTTTTTTTTTTTTTTGCGGTACTGGGGATTGTACCCAGGGGCATTCTACCTCCAAGCTACACCCCCAGCCCTGTTTTTTTTTTTTAATTTTGAAACAGGGTGTCCTAAGTTGCAGAGGGCCTCACTAAGTAGCTGAGGCTGGCCACGAACCTGGATCCTCCTATCTCAGCCTCCCAAGTACTGGGATTACAAGTGTGCACCACCACGCCCAGCTCAAAATAATTTTTTAAAAAAATTTAAAAATGTCTTTTGGAAAAAGTGCTTTTGGTCTCCTAACCATTGTCAATCAGCATTCACATATCTTTTCCTAATTCAAACACTTTAGCCAAAGAACTTAGTAAATTCAATTTTAAGATTTAAAAAATATAAGCCACCTAGTCTATGAAGTTTGATTCAAGACTCTCTTCAATTTTAAGCCAGAGCTGAAATGTTTTAAAACTTCTAAGGCAAACATTCAATTGAGGTAAACTCTTTGAGATTCCAAAGAAAAGGTATTGTTCTGGGCACTCAACCTCCACTTATCAGTCATCCTTCCATTACACTTCAATAAATCCCAGGAGATTTTTGTTTTGTCTGTCTGTTTTGTGGTACTGGGATTCAAAACAGGCTAGCTCTATCACTGAGCTACATCCCCAGCCTTTTTTATTTATTTTGAGACAGTCTTCCTAAATTGCACACTAAATTGCCTAGAGCCTGCGATCCTCCTGCCTTTGCCTCCCAGGTTGCTGGAATTAAGGAGTATACCACCACGCCCAAGAAGTTTTTAATTTTTTTGTTTCATTTTGTTTTTTGGTACTGGGGATTGAACCTCGAGGCATACTACATCTGAGCTACACCCCAAGACCTTTTGAAAAATTATTTTTTATTTTGAAACAGGGTCTTGCTAAGTTGCTGAGGATGGCCTTGAGCCTGCCATCCTCTGGTCTCAGCCTCCCAAATACTGGGATTACAGGTGTGTGTCACCTCGCCTAGCCAAGAAAAAGTTTTAAACTACATCCTCAATGCATGAGAATTCAGGATAATTTGCTGGACAGATTAAAATGATTAACTACATACAAACATATAAAAGAAAAAATTTGTTCCTCAATAGTTATAAGACAAAAGTCTCTATTCTAACTGCAAAAATAAGGTGAAAAGGAAAACTTCATGAAAATGAATCCACAGCACTGATTCAATTAAGACACTTTTTTCACATTTTAAAATCTCTGAAATCAAGACATGATTAGCAGGTGGCAGTTCTAATAGTTGTCCCTGCCTGAAACAATGCTAGGGAGCCCTGTCAACGTTTCTGATGACACAAAAGATAAAACTGTGGAGAACAACCATGTATACAATTCTGAACTGAAAAGAATTCAGAAGAGTAGGGCTTGGGATGTTAAGTTTAATGAGTACTTTAACCAATTTATTTCTCTATATATTCCTTTTTATATAGGCATCAGAATATGCATTGACATCATTTTTTGAAAGTCTAAATAAGTCAAACTTTTCCAATAGGAATAAAAAAGAGCCAGGTGTGGTGACACACACTAGTAATCCCAGTACTTGGGAAGCTGGGACAGGAGGATCACAGGTTCCAGGCCAGTCTCAGCAATTTAGTCAGACCCTCAGCAACTTAGTGAATCCCTGTTTCCAAATAAAACATTTTAAAAAGGGTTGGAAGTGTAGCTTGGAGGTTTAATCCACAGCACCAGCACCACCACCACCAACAACAAAAGAATAAAAAAGAAAGTCCAAATGATAAGCATTATGTTGTAGCTTAACTGGCATTTTTTTTCTCTTCTTGGTGATACATAAAATAATGATGGCATTTAAGATTCAATGAAATATGTAACTCAGCTGTTACATATTATTAGAAACTAAACTGAAAGTGTACATAAGAGAACAAAAACAATGGCATGCCCACATAATAACACGTAAATTTGTATTATGATATTAAAAGGGTATTTTCCCAACCTTACAAGTATTCTTCATGAGAAGAGTAAAATCTTTCTCAAAAGTTTCCTCCTTAGGCAGTAGATTTCTGCTGGTTCCAAAGAAGGTGGAGGGAGGAGAGCCAGGGAGGGAATCTGCTGCAAGTAGAAATCTTGAGTAAGATTTTAACCAGATTTATTTAACAAGATTCCTTTTCTAAGGCCCAGAGATGTACCCTCTGCTGTGAAGAGTAGGCATCAATAAACACAGGTTCAACTAAATGTTCCTAACAGCTACAGAATACACTTTATTTATTTATTTTTTTTTTTTGCGGTACTGGGGATTGAACCCAGGGGCATTCTACCTCTGAGCTCCACCCCCAGCCCTATTTTTTATTTTTATTTTGTGGTACTGGGGATTGAACCCAGAAGCGTTCTACCTCTGAGCTACACCCCCGGCCCTATTTTTTATCCTTTATTTTGAAACCAGGTCTCACGAAGTTGTGGAGGGCCTCACTAAGTAGCTGAGGCTGGCCACGAACCTGTGATCCTCCTGTCTCCACCTCCCAAGTACTGGGATTACAAGCGTGTGACACCACGCCCGGCTTATTCTTTATTTTGAATCAGGGTCTCACTAAGTTGTGGAGGGCCTAAGTAGCTGAGGGCCTAAGTAGCTGAGGCTGGCTGTTAACCTGCGATCCTCCTGTCTCAGCTCCCAAGTACTGGGATCACAAGAGTGCGTCAACACGCCCAGCCAGAATACACTTTTTTTTTTTTTTTTTGCGGTACCGGGCGGGGATTGAACCCAGGGGCGTTCTACCTCCGCGCTACACCCCCAGCCCTATTTTTTTTATACTTTATTTTGAAACCAGGTCTCATGTAGTTGCGGATGGCCTCACTAGGTAGAGAGAGAGAGAAAGAGAGAGAGAGAGAGAGAGCTGAGGCTGGCAGTGAACCCGGATCCTCTGGTCTCCGCCTCCCAAAGTACTGGGATTACAAGCGTGGGCCATCATGCCCGGCCAGAATACACTTTTTAAATCACATTTAAAAAGACCTTACAGGAGTCTCCAATGAGCAATTTTTTGTGGGTATTGTATAAAATATATATAAAACTTACCCTTTTTAAGTGTATTATTCAGTGGTATTAAGTACCTCCACAATACTCTGCAACCATCACCATAATCCATTTCCAGACCTTTTTCATCACCCCTCCAAACAATGTATCCACTGAAAAATACTCCCACCCCAGCCCAGCCTACTTCCTGTCTCTATGAATTTGTCTATTCTAGGTACTTCATATCAGAGGTCTCAAAAATATTTTTCCTCACGCCTGGCTTATTTCTCCAGTGGTGCTTGGATAAGGCAGGGAATGATTCCTAATTATTAGGTTTCTCTGAAGACACTAACACAATCTCTGAGCTAAGCATTCAGCTATCCCAGAAATTCTGCTACCGTTCCAAGAGCCCCAAAGGCAGGAGAGCTAAGCCTAACCCTTCCTTAGCTTAGAGACAGGCCTAGTTAAACAGCTGAAACTCAAAGAGCAGGCTCCTGAGACCATCCAGGGAGTAGGTGGATGTATGTGAAGAGGTGTGCAGACCTGAAAAACCATAGGTAAGAAAAGGCAAAGACTCATCAAGTTGCTTTGGCCCTGAGAAGGG
Organism: Glis glis; assembly: GCA_004027185.1. NCBI lineage: Eukaryota > Metazoa > Chordata > Mammalia > Rodentia > Gliridae > Glis > Glis glis. The sequence goes on from PVJS01016027.1 coordinate 21,186, forward strand.
CCTCCTATGTAAGTAACCACCAGGCGCTCTTGCACCTTGACACTTGGTTAGGTTGGTTGACACCTGTCAGAGCCAAGCCCAGACTGCGGTCGAGTCACTGAGAATGTCACTCGTGCAGGGAGTTTCACGGGGTCATGAGTCACCTTCCATGGCTCAGAGGTCCGGGCAGGCCTGCCCCTCCCTGCCTAGGCAAACCCAGTTAGGAGAGACAGAAACAAGAGAGACACAAAATTGGCAGAAAGAGAGAAACTGACAGATGGCCAAAAGCCGGTCTGACATTCAGGCTCTGAATAAGAAGGGCTGAGGGCCAGAGATGGGGTCAAGAGACACAGAAGAAGGTGGAGACAGAAATAAAGACAGGGTCGAGAGAGGCGAAGTGGAGGGACACGGACAGAGACCAAGCTGAGAAACAAAAAGGTCAGGTGACAACAGGTGATAGAGCCAGTAAGAGAGGTTAAACACACAGGGTCACGGATTCCCGAGGAGTCCGGGCGCAGCCTCTCCCGGCCTCGGCTCGCCAAGCCAGGCCCTGGTGGCTCGAACCCCAGACCGCCAAGCTGCTCCCACCCCGCGCCCCGAAAGGCCAACCGACGGGCGGGGGCGGGATCTCCAAGCGCGGGGTGACCTTGGCGACAGGCTGCCGGGGGGGCCTCGGTGTCGCGGTCTGCGCGCCGGGCTGGCTGGAGACGGCGGGAGTCCGCCGAGGGAAGCCAGGACTCCCACCGCCCGCGCGGCTTCAGCATCCCGACCGACGCTAAGGGCCCGACGGGGCCGGCGGCGCGCACGCCGGGGCCTGCAGAGAAGTCCTCCACCCTCCCCGGCTTCTCCTCCCAGCCTCCCTGCCGCCCGCCGTCCCCACCCCGCCATACCTGTCGCGGGCTCCGCGCTCACATCCCCGGCCGAGGGCTCCTCGCCGCCGCCGGCCCCAGGCCCGTTCCAGCCGTAGCCCGCCGCAACAGCCTCAGCCTGCGCCTCCCGCCCCCGGAAACGCTTTCCGGTCCCGCCCCCGAAACAGCCAGTGCTTCCGGGGGCGCGTCCGCGGGGAGGCGGTGTGCGCATGCGGGATCCCGTTCGGGGCGGGGCGTCATTGGCGCGCGCCCGGGTGGCCGCGCATGCGCTCATGCAGTGCGGGCTGGTGCAGGTCGGTCAGGTTTAGGGACTGAGTATACTGATGGAAACTGGGGAGCCCAAACCGGTTCTAAGCCTTCTTAAAACCTTGACCTAGCTCAGCTTGTCTAGAAGATTATGTCGGTATCTGGTCTGCCTTCACCTCCCCTATCCCGCTATTTGGCACGTTGCGGATGGCTCAGTGAATGGTCAATGAAAGGACCCTCTGGGAAGCTGGTACTGTGCGGGGCACCGGGGTCGCAGAGATGATGGGACAGGAGCACGTCCTCTAGCTTCCAATTCTGCCACCCCCAAGAACTCCCCCTACCTCTCCTTTACCTCCTCTCCCGTTCCCCATCCACAAGTGTAGAAGATAGGCGACTCTTCAGTGGTGGGACCCGAGCCATGTACTTTTGGACCTGTTTAAGAGACAAGGCCCTTCTTTGTGAGAGCCAGTTCATACCCGAAATCCAGGCAGCTGCGTGGATTTGGTCCGTGTGGCCTCTGGATTTGGGATGAGTACTGAGGATGAGCCAGACACACCTGTTCCACTTTGTCTCCGTCCTAGTTGAAAGTCTCCAGTCTCATAACTGTGTGACTGTCTTGCTTCTTCTTCTTGGTCTCTAAAACCGAAGAGTGTTTGGAGAAGAGGCTGGGATTTTCTGAGAATTCTACAAGGAAATTCTGGAAAACATAACCAAAGAAAACAAATATTGACTCGGAAATCTGGATGGGTGCAGAACTTGTTAAAGAAGATTCTGGTTGGGCATGATGGAGAATACCTGTAATCCTAGCACTTGGGAGACCAAGACAGGAGGAATGCAGGTTCAAGGCCAGCGTGTGGAAATTTAGCAAGACTCTTTCAAAAAAAAATTTTTTTTTTTGCGGTACCGGGGATTGAACGCAGGGGCGTTCTACCTCCGCGCTACGCCCCCGGCCCTATTTTTTTATGCTTTATTTTTGAAACCGGGTCTCACGAAGTTGCGGAGGGCCTCGCTAGGTAGAGAGAGAGAGAGAGAGACAGACAGACAGACAGACAGACAGAGAGAGAGGAGAGAGATCGATGGATCGTGCGCGCGCGCATGCGCGCTGAGGCTGGCCGCGAACCCGGATCCTCCGGTCTCCGCCTCCCAAAGTACTGGGATTACAAGCGTGCGCCACCACGCCCGGCTCTCTTTCAAAATTTAAAAAGGGCTGGGGGTGTAGCTCAGTGGTAGAACGCCCCTGAGTTCCACCCCCAGTACCACAAAAGAAAATATAAAAAAATTCTGGCCCAAGGGTATATGCTTCGGCCCCTTTTTTCTTCATTCTTTTTTGGGGGGGGTAACTGAGTGTTGGACCCAAAAGCATTCTACTTCCAAGCTACACCCCAGCCATTTTTATTTTTTTATTTTGAAACAGGGTCTCAATAAGTTGCTAAGGCTGGCTTTGAACCGGCCATCCTCCTGTCTCAACCTGTCATATACTAGGTGCCACCACACCTAGCTTCAGCCCCTTTTTTTACCCAGCTGAGGCACATACCTTCTATCAGTACCTCTAAGAATTCCCACAGATAGGGTAGGAAATTTTGTAGTAACTCCCCTTCCTCTTGGGCTCCCCTAAAAAAAAATCTCATTTTGTTCAGGTAGCAAGGAAGATCCCTTGCTCTCAGGGCAGATAGATCTTCACCTCAGCCGGAATAGATGACTCATAATTGTCCCACACCAAGCAATCTTATTCTCCTGAGCCAGTAATTGAGCTAGGTGTGGTCATGTCATCAACTTCTTGTCAATAACACGTAAGTAGAAGTCATTGAGAGCTAATTCTGGACAAGTATTTTTTTTGCAGAGTCCAGTTTAGGACTTCTAGCTGAGTCCTTAACTACCTTGGATATTAGATATTTTAGAAACAGAACATTGAAAACCCACATTTAAAAAGACAAAAGAGGGAACTAAAATCACAAATGAGGATCAAGATACTCTTGAAAATTACCAGGCAAGCCAGGTGCAGTGGTGCAGGCTTGTAATCCCAGTACTTGGGAGGCTGAGATAGGAGGAACCAGGTTCGCGGCCAGCCTCAGCAACTTAGTGAGGCCCTCTGCAACCTAGTGAGACCCTGTTTCAAACTAAACATAAAATAGGGCTGGGGGTGTAGCTCGGAGGTAGAATGCCCCTGGTACCATCCCTAGGACTGAAAAAAAAAATAAATTACCAGGCAAATATGAAAGCGAACCACAGAGCCATGCCTATTATGATAGTTAAAATGTATAGCTCATTTACTATGTAAATGTATACCTCATTATACCAAATGAGATATAGCTGAAGAGAGATTTGTGAACCAGAAGATAGATTTGAAGAAAATAACCCAAAAGACATTCCAGAGACAAGAAAATGGAAAAGAGTTAAGAAAGTCCATCATAGGCATATCAGTCGTGTAAGAAGTATGCAGTAGAATGAATGTGAGCAAGGCAATTATCGAATAATGATGGCCAGAACTGATGAAAGGTAGGAGCCCTCAAGAAGACAAGGAGTCCTAAGCAGGATGCGGAAGAAGACCTAGATTCATTCTGGTAAAACCACAGCTCACCAAAGAACAAGAGATGATTTTTTTTTTTTTTTTTTTTTTGGTGGTACTGGGGATTGAACTCAGGGCATTCTACCTCTGAGCTACATCCCTGGCCCTATTTTATTTTTGAAATAGGGTCTTGCTAAATTGTTGAGAGCCTCACTAAGTTGCTGAGGCTGGCCACAAACCTGCGATCCTCCTGTGTCAGCCTCCCAAGTACTGAGATTGTAAGCATGCACCACCATACCCGACACAAGAGATGATTTTAAAAGTAGATGGAGAGGAAAATCAAATAATCTACTATGGAATAACAACGATACTAACATATGACTTGTCGGCAGTAATAATGGGAGCACTGATAGGAATGAGAGCTTGGAGTAATAGCATTACTGTGACCGGAGAAAATAACTACCCGGAATTATATACTTAGTACAATGATCTTCAAGGATGAAAATATACTTTTCAGATCAACCAAAACAAAGAATTACTCAAGGGTCTTCTAGAAGATATATTTGAAGAGGAAATAAAATGATTCCAGGAATAAGATCTGAGGGAAAAATAGATTGGTGCAAAAATAAGATGGTAAACATGAGTAAATATAAATAAAAGTCAAGTAGCTCTCTGGGTGTGGCAGCCCATGCCTGTAATCCCAGTACTTGGGAGGCTGAGACAGGAGGATTTCAGGTTCGAGGCCAGACTCAGCAATTTAGTGAGACCCTTAGCAACATAGTGAGGCCCTGTACTGAAACAAACAAAAAACCATTGCTTTTTGCCTCTGAACAAGAAGAGCAGGCCCCAGGTAGGACTGACTGCTCCATCCGTGTAGTCCTAGGATGAAGATAATATAGAATTAAGAGTGGGTAGTTACACAAATGACTCACAAAGGACTTACAACACAAATAAGAAATTAACTCTGTTGTTGTAAACCACTGAGATTTTGAAGATAGGTATGGTCAAGTGACTTTCTTTGATTAATGTCATATGAAACAGGCATCACTTCCAGGCGGGTGGTTTAAGAGTGAGCGCATGAGAGCTGGGCATGGTGGTGGCACATGCCTGTAGTCCCAGTTCTTGGGAGGCTGAGACAGGAGGATCACAGGTTCGAGGCCAGCCTCAGCAACTTAGTGAGACCCTCAGCAACTTTATGAGACCCTGATTCAAAACAAAAAATAAAGGGCTGGGGGTGTAGTTCAGAGGTAGAATACCCCTGGGTTCAATCCCCAGTTAAATACACACACACACACACACACACACACACACATATAAACACACATACACACACACATACACACACACACACACACGCAGCAAGTGCATGATTCATGCTATGTCATGACTGCAGCCTAATTTAGCAAAAGATGACTAATACAAATAGGCCATTTTATAATGAGAAAAGCTTCAACTCACAGGAGCACGTAATCATTCTAAATTGTATCCACATAATAATATAGCTTCAAATTGTGGTATAGAATAAACACTGAAAGAACTGTGAGAAGAAATGGGTTCACGATCAGAGTGGAGACTGTGGAACTCGTTCGTTGCTGTGGTTTGAAGGGCTGCGTCCTTCCAAATTTCCTATGTTGAAACTAATCACAAAGGTGATGTTATTAGAAGGTGGGGATTTTCCGGGAGTGATTAGATCATTTACGAGGACTTCATCCACATGAGTGGGATTAATGACCTTATAAAAGAAGTGGGGAGCTGTGGGACTCTTTTGGCTCTTTTGCCCCTTCCATCCCTTCTGCAGTGGGAAGACAAGTGTTTCTGCCCTTGGAATGACTCAGCATTCAAGACGCCATCTTGGACGCACAGCGTGGGCTCCCACCAGGCCCCAAACCTGACTGCACCTTGGTCTTAGTCTTTCCAGTCTGCATAATTGTGAGCCAAAAATCTATACCGTTCATAAGTTCCCAGTCTCAGGTATTTTGTCAAAACAGCACTAATGGACCAAGACAGAAAATATAGAGAATGCCACACACAAGACCTGGAGACTGTACATTGCTTTATGACATGATTTGAACATTTATAAATAATGGTATGTTAGACCATAAAACAAACAGTAACACATTTTGAAGAAACGGAGTCATATAGACTATATGTCTCAATAGAATTAAGTAAGGAATTGATTACAAAAAATAAGTCAGCTGGGCATGGTGGTACACACCTGTAATTCCAGTACTTGGGAGGCTGAGACAGGAGGATTTGAAGCCAGCTTCAGTAACTTAGTGAGACTCTCAACAACTTAGTGAGACCCTGTTTCAAAACAAAAAATAAAAAAGGGCTGGGAGTGTAGCTTGGTGGTAGAAGACCCCTAGATTCTATCCCCAGTAACACACACACACACACACACACACACACACACACACACACAAAGTCAATATAGTCTCTGGTGGACATTTAAAAACACTCATGAGCCAGGTGTGGTGGTGCATGCTTGTAATCCTAGTACTTGGGAGGCTAAGAGAGGAGGATTGCAAGTTCACGACCAGCCTTAGCTACTTAGTGAGGCCCTCTGCAACTTAGTGAGACCCTGTTTCAAAATAAAGAATAAAATATGGGGCTGGGGGTGTAGTTCGGAGGTAGAATGCCCCTGGGTTCCACCCCCAGTACCGCAAAAAAAAAAAAAACAACTAATGAAAATAACAATCTAAAAAAAGAGGTTATGTAGGTGTGGTGGCACACACTTGTAATCCCAGTTCTTGGGAGACTGAGACAGGAGCATCACAGGTTCAAGGCCAGCATCAGCAACTTAGTGAGGCTCTCCTCAACTTAGTGAGACCCAGTTTCAAAATAAAAAAATAAAATAGGGCTGAGGGTATAGCTCAGAGGTAGAATGCACCTTGGTTCCATTCTCAGTACTACAAAAAAGAAGAGGTCATAGCCAGGCGTGGTGGCGCACACCTGTAATCCCAGTACTTGGGGGTCTGAGGCAGGAGGATCTCAGGTTCGAGGCCAGCATCAGCAACTTAACAAGTCTCTCAGCAAACTACTGAGACCCTGTTTCAAAATAAAATAGAATAAAATAATAAAATAAAATAGGGCTGCAGGTGTAGCTCAGAGGTAGAATGCCCCTGGGTTCAATTCCCAGTACCAAAAAAAGAAAAAGGAAAAAAATGCCAGATAGCTTCCATGAAGAACAGAGGGAATGAGCTGGGACTGGTGTATTTGTTTTAGAAGAACTGTTGCTATTGGACTTTTTTTTTTTTTTTTTTTTTTTTTTTGCGGTACCGAGGATTGAACACAGGGGCGTTCTACCTCCGCGCTACGCCCCCGGCCCTATTTTTTATACTTTAGTTTGAAACCGGGTCTCACGAAGTTGCGGAGGGCCTCACTAAGTAGAGAGGGAGAGAGAGACAGGGTGAGAGAGAGCGAGAGCTGAGGCTGGCCGCGAACCCAGATCCTCCGGTCTCTGCCTCCCAAAGTACTGGGATTACAAGCGTGCGCCACCACGCCCGGCTGGACTTTTTTTAAAATTATGTGCAAGGTGACATATAAAATTGCTAGTACCTTGCTAACTCTGAGGATTGAACCCAGGGGCCTCTACTGCTGAGCTATATCCCCAACCCTTTTGATTTTTTTATTTTGAGACAGGGTCTTGCTTAGTTACCCAAGCTCGCCTAGAACTTGCCATCCTCCTGCCTCAGCCTCCAGAGTAGCTGGGATTGCAGGCATGCCCCACCTTGCCCGGCTCTTACCTCCTCTTCTTATAATGACACCAGTCAGATTGAATTAGGCCCACTCTACTGGCCTCCTTTTAACTTAACCACCTCTTTCAAGACTCTATCTCCAAATACACTTTCTGAAGGACTGGGGCCTACGGCTTCAGCAGGTGAACTGGAGAGGGGGGCCTCACAGTCTACAGCAGCGCTGCCCCCAGGCCTGGGCACTGGCAGGGCGGGAAGGGCCCCATCATGTGCCCTGCTCCCCACCACGGAACTAACGTGAGCACTGAGCCACGAAGAGGAAAGGGGTCAGGCCCGGCATTGCAACATGTCGCCCAGCTTGTCCCCCCTCTTCCCATGCACAGGGGGCCTATATTCCTTGGGGATTTTGCCCCCTGCCCCCTGCTCACTGTGAGGTTTGAGGAGCTACAGCTCCAGGGAGGGGTCATGATTAACTTAGGCTAATCAACATATCCCATTTTCCTGCCACTGTGGCCTGTTCTGGGACAGGTATGCCACCCAAT
>PVJS01016028.1:0-25446 GCA_004027185.1 Glis glis
AGGAGAAGGAGAAGAAACCTAGATTCTGACCTTGGCTCTGAAATCTTGGGTAGTAATTTTCCTCGATTTATTTGGTTTTGTCGCCTACAACATGAGCAGGTTGGACTAGCATAGTTCTTAAGCGTCCATGGATCATGATTTCTTTTGAAAATGCAATGCAAATTGCAGAGCTTCTCCCAGGAAAACACACATGAGCATGTGCATAGACACACGTTATGCGCGTGCATACACACACACACACACATACACACCCTTATTATAATTTCAGGCATCAAGAGACTTCATGAAGCCCACCCATAGATAACCTTCTGGGTCCATGGACACTTGATAAGAAACTTTGGACTAGGAGCCAGGCATGGTGGCACATGCCTGTAACCCCAGTACTTGGGAGGCTGAGACAGAAGGATCGCAGGTTCAAGGCAAGCCTCAGCAATTTAGTGAGACCTTCAGCAACTTATTGAGAGCCTATTGCAAAATAAAATAAAAAGGGCTGGAGGTGTAGCTTAGAGGTAGAATGACCCTGGGTTCAACCCCTAGTACCAGAAAAGAAAAGACGAAAATAAAAGAAACTTTGGACTAGATTTCTAATCATCCATGATAAGAAATCAGCTGTATTTGTGTGTGTTTTATATTTTGTATCTAATTTAAAGGAACCCTACATTAAAGAGTGCACCCAAAGTAATGAGCTTTGAGATGGGCTTCAGTGGGATACAGTTGTTGATGTATTTATAATTGCTGTGCTTCCCTTCCAGAGCAGGTCCCTACCCTTGTCATAGTGCTGGGGCCACCCTCCTGCTCTCCAGTCCCCACCTGGTCAAGCAGGGAGTGAGCACCTGGTCCTGAAAGACACCCCGCCCCCACGGGCTGTGTGCTGCCTCCTAAAGAGCAGAGCCGGGCTTGGTGGCGCACGCTTGTAATCCCAGTACTTTGGGAGGCGGAGACTGGAGGATCTGGGTTTGTGGCCAGCCTCAGCTCTCTCTCTTTCTCTCCCTGTCTGTCTGTCTGTCTGTCTGTCTGTCTCTCTCTCTCTCTCTCTCTCCTTAGCGAGGCCCTCCGCAACTTTGTGAGACCCGGTTTCAAAATAAAGTATAAAAAACAGGGCCGGGGGCGTAGCACGGAGGTAGAATGCCTCTGCGTTCAATCCCCGGTACCGCAAAAAAAAAAAAAAAAAAAGAGCCGACAGATTGTCCCCAGCTATGAGAGAACAGAAGGGGAGGAGCCTGCTTGGCCTCTGGTGCCCCCACCCCAAATCCCTGGCCAGGAAGCCAACCAATAAAGAAGTGCCCCATGCTACCCCACCCCAACACACACACACACACACACACACACACACACCCTCCCTTCAATAACTACAGCCAAGGGACTGTACCTCCAGACACCTGGCCTGGCAGTGCGGTCACTAGAAACAGGCACGAGTTATTTTTAGAGGTCTAGTGACAGGACGCGAGTGAGGGCTGTTCACTGTCAGAGCCACTACTGCCCCACCCACACCGATGAATCACTGCCCACACGTGAATGGTGCAGTCTGTCAGCATGGCCAGGGAGGATGCGCCAGCTTCTAGGATGGATGTCTTGGATTGGTGACCACACTGATCACACCAGGCTGAGCCCAGGATCACACCAGGCTCAAGACCGCTAGGCCTGAGGCAGTACAGCCAACCCAGACCGGCAGCACACACAGCCTGCCTGACCAGTACAGTCAGGTCCACACAGCCCGACCACACAGCCTGCACAGTGAGCCCTCAGCGCCGTCCAGCCAGGCCACACAGAGGTGCTTTTAGAATGGCTGTTGATGCTTCTCCCCCTTCCATGCACCCCCAACACCTCTGCAGTCTGGTTATTAAGGAATGGTCACCCAGGATATCGGACAGACTGGTACATTGGCAACGCAGCTATCAACTACTTTCATCTTTCTGGAGGGTACGTTGAAAAGTACATGACAGCAGGTTTGCAGCCAGCCTCAGCAACTTAGTGAGGCCTGTTTCAAACTAAAAAATAAAATAGGGCTGGCGGTGTAGCTGAGAGATAGAATGCCCCTGGGTTCAATCCCCTGTACCAAGAAAGAGGAAGGAAGGAAGGAAGGAAGGAAGGAAGGAAGGAAGGAAGGAAGGAAGGAAGATGACAAGCAACTTAGAGAGAACTTCAGCAGCTTAGCAAGACCCTGTTTCAAAATAATAAACAAAATAGGGCTAGGGGTATAACTCAGAGGTAGAATGCCTCTGGGTTCAATCTACAGTACCAATAAATAAATAAATACAAAGTTAAAAAAATAGTATGAAACATATGATCCAATTTCTATAAAGTATGCATAGGAAAAAGCAAACTGGAAGGAAATATTTTAGAAATGTTATCATAGGTTGTTTTATGATAGTGGGATTATTTCTTTCGTGCGTGTTTGGGTTTTGTTTTGTTGCTTATTTTCCAGTGTGTGTGAACATATGCGTGTGAACATATATCATTAATATAAGAACAAGAAAGGCCCTCTGCCCGCATCTCACTCACAGCTTTTGGCCTGAACAATGAAAATCCTTCCTGAAGTCGCACTAGCAGCTCCTTCCTTTCAGCCACCGCAGGCCCCCTCTGGGCTCCTTCTCCGGCTTTGAACTTTGCTGCCCTTCACAGTGATCCCCTGGAGTTTCACTAATTGGGGACTCATCCAGCCAATCCCCACACTTCTCTGACATAGGCCCCCACAGTGGAAGCCCCTCCAGGGCTCCCTGTCCATGAATCTAACCCAGAGAGAGTCCAATTCCCTCATTTTACAGTAAGGGAAAAAATAATTACTATAATAAAGATCAGAGTGGTAGTGATCCCTCACGATTATACTTTCTTTTTTCTTTTTCTTTTTTTTTTTTTGGTGGTAGTACTGGGGATTGAACCCAGGGGCATTCTATCTTTGAGATATACCCCAATCCTTTAAAAAAAATGTTTTTGTTGTTGTTTTGAAATGGTCTCACTAGGTTGCTGAGCGTCTCGCTACTTGCTAAGGCTGTCTTAGAACCTGGAATCCTCCTGTCTCAGCCTCCCAAGTACTGGGATTACAGGTGTGCTCCCTCATGCCCGGCTTGGTCTTTCTTTTTATAGAGTACTTTCTTATACACATTTCACCTAGCCCTTACAATGGCTTGTACCCATCCTACAGATGAGGAACTGAAGCCCAGCAAGTATACCAGCAGAGCACTTGCTAAAGGTCACACTGTGAGCCACAATTCAAATGCAGGTCTGATTTCAACATACACGGAGTTAAATGGAAGAAACAAACAATTAATCCTGAGCACATGGTCTATGGAAGGAGCCACAATCTCCAGAGCGCCTCCTCCTGCCCCTTCCTCTTTCCCCAGCCCCAGTAGCTCCCAGTGGCTGCACCACCACCCCCTGCCCAGAATCCCACAAGAGCCCGTGGGGGCCACATCTGGGGCCACGTCTGGGGCCACGTGCCCTGCATCTCCACACCAGCTCCTCACTCCTCCCAGTCTGGCAATGGGTCCTTGCTGCTCCTCGGGTCTCCTAGCAACGAGCCATCCTGCAGCGCCACTCTCTCCGCCTCTGGGCTCTTTCAGCTCTGGCCTGTCTCACCAGGAGAGGGGACAGCTGGCCAGCTCCTCTCATGGGGGTTATGGCACCCACATGTGGCTGGGGGAGGGGAGGCAAGGCGATGGGGTCAACCTGCCAGCTTCCGCTACACTGACCTTTTCTTGAGCTTCTGACTATCTGCTGACTGAGACAAAAAAGAAAAAAAAGGAGCCAAGTCCTGGGGCATGAATTATAGTAGATTCCAATTTATTTTTCCATTTTTTAAATACATGGATTCTTCCCACCAGAATACCTAAAATTTAGTCGGGCATGATGGCACATGCTTATAATCCCAGTACTTGGGAGGCTGAGACAGGAGGATCTCAGGTTCACAGCCAGCCTCAGCAACTTAGTGAGGCCCTCAGCAACTTAGTGAGACCCTGTTTCAAAATAAAGAATAAAATAGGTCTGGGGGTGTAGCCCGGAGGTAGGAGGCCCCCGGGTTCCATCCCCAGTACCACACACACACAAAAAGAATACCTAATATTCAAAATAACAACAATAAAAACATTAACAACAAAAGACCTTCTTTATTCAGTGCTCACAACCACCCCTGAGAATTAGACACTAGTATCCCCATTTTACAGATAATAAAACTAACACCTAATGTGCCTAAAGATACTTAGCTAATAAAGGATTTAAACAACTGTGTCTGACACCAATGTGTATGCTCTGACCACTGCGTCTCTAAGAGACCATCTGGTCCTATTCCTTTACTGCACACATGGGGAAACTGAGACCCAGAGAGGGGGAGGGATGTGTAGCCAGCCAGCATATATTTATTTACTGAGCAACTACTAGGTGTGATACACAGATATAGGGCTGTGAATGAGGAAAAGTCTGATCTTCCACATCGCTGGATGAATGGGCTTGACTAGATGTACTTACTGTTAATAACTGCTAACACTAAGCAATGGGCTCATGGAATTCATTATACTATCCTCTCTACTTTTCTATATATTTGAAATTTTTCTTAATAAGAAAGTTAAGATAAAGAAGAAAGATGACAGAAAGATGGCTGGTGAGCATGCAACTTTTAGGTATGGCTTGAACTAACAAAATCCATAAGATCACACAAATTTTGGGATTTTTTTCTCTAATAGTTTTGCTTTTGCAGTACTATGGATTGAAACCAGGACCTCATACATGCTAGGCAAGTGCTCTACCACTGAACTACATCCCTATTCCTTTTTACTGATAATTTTGAGATAGGGTTTCGCTAAGTTGCCAAGGTTGTCCTCAAACTTGCAATCCTCCTGCCTCAGTCTCCAGAGTTCCTGGGATTACAGGTATGCACCACCATGCCTGACAGCTCTGACAGGTGTGTGTGTTTGTGTGCGTTACTAGAGATTGAACCCAGGGGTGTTCTACCTCTAAGCTACACCCCTAGCCCTTTTTTATTTTTTGTTATGAAATGGGGGTCTCACTAAGTTACCACACGCTGGCCTTGAACCTGAGATTCTCCTGTCTCAGCCTCCCAAATCCTGGGATTACAAACATGTGCCACAACACCTGGCTTACTCTGACAGTTTTTGTTTTGTTTGTTTGTTTGTTTGTTGCGGTACTGGGGATTGAACCCAGGGGCATTCTACCTCCAAGCTACACCCCCAGCCCTATTTTATTCTTTACTTTGAAACAGGGTCTTGCTAGGTTGCGGAGAGCCTCACAAGTTGCTGAGGCTGGCTGCGAACCTGTGATCCTCCTGCCTCAGCCTCCCAAGTACTGTGACAGTTTTGAAGGTCAGGAAAAAGCAAGTGTTCTGGAACCCACTTAGTAGCCTCTTTCTCCATTTTTAGAGAAAGAGAGAGAGAGAGAGAGAGAGAGAGAGAGAGAGAGTGTGTGTGTGTTTTACTGGCAATTGAACCCAGGGGCATTCTACCTCCAAGCGTCTCCAGAGTTCCTGGGATTACAGGTATGCACCACCATGCCTGACAGCTCTGACAGGTGTGTGTGTTTGTGTGCGTTACTAGAGATTGAACCCAGGGGTGTTCTACCTCTAAGCTACACTCCTAGCCCTTTTTGTTTTGTTTTGTTTTGAAACAGGGTCTTGCTAGGTTGTTAAGAGTCTTGCTAAATTCCTGAGACTGGCCTTGAACCAGCGATCCTCCTGTCTCAGCCTCCCAAGTATTGGGATTATAGGCATGCGCCACCACGCCCGGCTCTATAGAATTTTCTAGAGAAAATTCTCTGTGTTGTTGCCAGGAAATCAGTAAGCCAGGAGAACTCGCAGTCTAGCTGGCTGGGTCTTCCCCTTCTCACACTGCCTCTTTGGCGGGTACAGCGTCTCTGCCCCCAAGGAGGTGATCCTCTGTGACTGGGACTCAGAGGATCCACAAACCAGTCACCACATGAGGCAGAATGAGATTCCATCAGCCGCTGGGAGAGAGGCAGCTATAAATGCAGAGGACTATGATTAGAGTGCAAATTACAGGCCTCCTCTGCAGGTTTCCAACTTACTAAAACTTCCTGGCACTCAGAGGGCCTTTACGCAAGTTGCTCAGCATTACCAGAGGGCAGGAACACACACAAGGAAATGTGCGCCTGAGCGAGAACACAAGAGGCAGAAAATCGTGGGGACAGGTGGAGACCGAGGCCACTGGGAGGCAGCACCTCACGAAGCGTAAAAGCAGGGCTTTGGCAGCCTCTCTGAGCTCCAATCTGCTCCAAGGCTTCCTGGCTGTGAGACTGAGCAGATAACTGAACCTCTCTGAACCTTTATTTTCTCTTCTGCTAACTGAGCCTAATTCTACCTACCATACACAATGGCTACCGGGATAGAATGGGCCATATATATCAAACGCTTAACCTATTTCCCAGCACATGATAAGCACATGATAAATAGTGGCTTTAAAAAATGCTAATCATAAAATCCAGCAATTCCACTTCTGGATATGTAACCAAAAGAACTGAAAGCAGAGTGTCAAAAGAGATATTTATCCACCCAGTACCATAGCAGCATTATTTACAATAGCCAAGAGGTAGAGGGGGAAAAAAGGGTCTATTGATAACAAAATGTAGTATATACACACAATGGAATATCATTCAGCCTTAGAAAGAAATGAAAGTCTGATACATGCTGCAACATGAACAAACCTTGAGAACGTTGTAATAAGTGAAATGAGCCATTCACAAAAAAGACAAATGCTGTATGATTCCACTTATATGAGGTATCCAGCCAAATTCATAAAGACAGAAGGTAGAATGGTGTGTCACAGGCTGGGGGAGGGAGAAGTGGGGAGTTGTTGTTTAATGGATATAGTTTCAGTTTTTCAAGACAAAAAATTCTGGAGATGGCTGGTAGTGATAGTTGCACAATGAGAACATACGTAACACTGCTGAACTGTACACTTAAAAATCATTAAGAAGCCAGGCGTGGTGGCAAACACCTGTAATCCCAGTACTTACAAGGCTGAGTCAGGAGGATGGCAGGTTCGCGGCCAGCCTCAGCTACTTAGTGAGGCCCTCTGCAACTTAGTGAGACCCTGTTTCAAAATAAAGAATAAAAAATAGGGTTGGGGGTGTAACTCAGAGGTAGAATGCCCCTGGGTTCAATCCCCAGTACCACACAAAAAAAGAAGAAGAAAAAATAGGGCTGGGGGCATAGCTTGGAGGTAGAATGTCCCTGGGTTCAATCCCCAGTACCACAAAAAATAAATAAATAAAAATTAAAAGACAATAATAATAAAGAGAAGCCAGGCGTGGTGGCGCACGCTTGTAATCCCAGTACTTTGGGAGGCGGAGACCGGAGGATCCAGGTTCACGGCCAGCCTCAGTTCTCTTTCTCTCTCTCTCTCTCCTTAGTGAGGCCCTCCGCAACTTCGTGAGACCCGGTTTCAAAATAAAGTATAAAAAATAGGGCTGGGGGTGTAGCGCGGAAGTAGAACGCCCCTGGGTTCAATCCCCGGTACCGCAAAAAATAAATAAATAAATAAATAAATAATAAAAAGAATAGGCTGTGGGTGTAGCTCAGAGGTAAAATGCCCCTGGGTTCAATTCCCAGAACACATACACACAAAAAAGATAGTAAAATTTAGGTAAGGTGTATTTTACCAAAATTTTCTTTATATTTAAAGTGCTAGACAGCCGGGCGTGGTGGCACACACTTGTAATTCCAGTACTTGGGAGGCTGAGACTGGAGGATCTGGGTTTGTGGCCAGCCTCAGCTACTTGGGCCCTCCACAACTTAGTGAGACCCTGTTTCAAAATAAAGAATTGGGCTGGGGGTATAGCTTGGAGGTAGAACACCCCTGGGTTCAATCCCCAGCACCGCAAAAAAAGAAAAAAAAAGAAGATGATGACCCTGGGGCAGAGAACAAGAGCTTAGGTTACAGTCCTAGCTCTGCCGCTTCGTGGGGGCAAGTCGCTTTATCACTTGCTGCTTCTGTGTCCTTGTTTATGAAGCCAGTCTCAGCTAGTTATTGAGTATAAAATGAGGAAAATATAAATGAAGGAGCTTGCTATGAAGTAAGCAGTAATAAGTGATACCTAGTGTTATTACTATTATCTTTGTGTGTGTGTGTGTGTGTGTGTGTGTGTGTGTGTGTGTGGTACTAGGCTTGAACCCAGGGGCATTCTACATCCGAGCTACACCCCCAGCCCTATTTTAATTTTTATTTGGAAACAGGGTCTCACTAAGTCGCTAAGGCTGGCTGCAATCCTCCTGTCTCAGCCTCCCAAATACTGGGATTAAAGGTATATGTCACCATGCATATATATATATATATAATTTTTTGTGGTACTGGGGATTGAACCCAGGGGCATTTTGCCTCTAAAAATGGGAGCTATTCCCCCAGCCCTATTTTATGTTTTATTTTGAAACAGGGTCTCACTAAGTTGCAGAGGTCCTCACTAAGTTGCTAAGGCTGGCCATGAACCTTCGATCCTCCTGTCTCAGTCTCCCAAGTACTGGAATTATAGGCGTGCACCACCGCGCCCAACTTACTATTATCTTTAATGCTATGATTGATGTATGTTTGATAGGGTTGTATATGTATACACACACACACACACACACACACACACACACACAAGCTAAGCACACACTCTATCACTGAGCCCCACGGGGTATGTTTTTAGCAGGTTGCAAGAAGGAACCTCAGTCTCAAAGCCTTAGCTATCTCATAGAATCGTGGGGAGTTACAGCTGGCAAGGACCCCATTTTACAGACAACATCACTGCAGTGACGTGTTCACGGGCATAGAGCAGGTGGTAAAAACTGCACGGCCTGGGCCTCCTGACCCCTGCTGACGTGATCGCAGCAGCACGAGCTCTACTCTCCAGGCAGGCGTTGTGCATAGATCTGAGGGGAAGCCAAGGGGGTCCTCCAGGCCCCAAGGACCAGAATGTAGCTGGCCTCAGCCAGAATGGGACTGGGACAACCTTGCCCTCATGGCCGGCCAGGCCCAAAGCAAGGCGGGCCTTGGTGCTGTCGGACCAGGCCAACTGGGCCAGCAGCCAGAGTGGCGCCGCAGGCACAGCTCGGGGCCCTCTCACCAGCTACATAATAAAGTAATTACGGGATTAGGGATAAAATTAGTCACTTATGTAATTATTTTCCTTAGAACAAGAGCAGAAAGGGCCTTTTTAAAGAGTGGCTCCTTGGCTGTCCGGAGAGTATTCAACGCACAGTCACAGATGAGTGCGCAGACACACACACACACACACACACACACACACACACACAGCAGAGCGGTGCTGAAGCAAGAGGGCTGGGGCTTCGTGCTCACAGTGGGTCCCTGCCTACCAGTCCTAACCCCGCCCCGAAGGCCAGGTTTACATTACCCAATGTTTGCCTCATTGACCACCTTGTCAGAGCATCACAGGGGCATTGCCTCCTCTCGGGGCCCTTATCCTGGAGAACTTAGTGGAACAATCTCTTTTGCTCCTCCCAACCATAGCACATTAAACATGGGTTCTGAGCCCTCCCTCCAGTTTAGAGATTGGGGGTGCGATTCTTGCAGGCCCTGGGACCCACTGATCCAGAGATATCCCTGGTATTGGCTGTTGTGGTATGCAGAATAATGCCCCCCTCAAAGATGTGCATGTCATCATCCTGGAATTTGCAAATGTTACCTTGCTTGGCTAAAGGGACTTTTCACATGTGACTAGGTGACAAATTTTGAGACGGAGATAACATCTTGGATTATCCAGGTGGGCCCAATGTAATCTCGGGGGTCCTTATATGTAAAAGAGGGAGGCAGAGGAGTGAGAGGCAGAGAGGAGATGTGATAATGAAAGCAGAGGCTGGAGGGAGGCCTTGCTAGGGGGCCACAAGCCAAGGCGGTGCAGTCCAGAGAGCCTGGGAAAGGGAAGGTGCAGATTCTTCCCTGCCAGCCCTGCCAGCACCTTGACTTTTGCACCACAAAGGTAGATTTTCAGATTTCTGAAATTCCAGAACTATAAGATAATATTTTGTTTTTTTAAAGCCACTAAGTAGCAGGGTGTGGTGGCACACACTTGTAATCCTAGTACTTGGGAGGCTGAGACCGGAGGATCCGGGTTCGCGGCAGCCTCAGCTACTTAGTGAGGCCCTCCGCAACTTAGTGAGACCCTGTTTCAAAATAAAGAATTAAAAAAAATAGGGCTGGGGGTGTAGCTCAGAGGTAGAATGCCCCTGGGTTCAATCCCCAGTACTTCAAAAATAAATAAATAAATAAATAAAACCACTAAGTATGTGGTAATTTGTTAGGGCAGCACTAGGAAACTAACGCAGCCACCTAAGGAGGGATCCCTGGAGCCACCTTCCCCTCCAGGGTGAGGCCCGCAATGAAACTCCCTCTGCACTGTCCAGCCAGGGAGACTCCCTGGGGTCAGATGTCCCCTCGATGTACCTCTGGGGAACAGTCCTGGCCTGGGGGCCCAGGTACTTAACCCAGAGAACTACCCCTGGAGGGACAGACCCCCAGGGAAGGTAATGGCTCTAGAGGAGAGGGAGCGACCCTGCCTTACAGCTCCACTTCATGGCCTCGGTCCCTCCGACATATTCTCCACAACCAAAAAGAAAGAGACCACTGAGAGGGAGGAGGCCTGGCTCTGGCCTCAGCTCTGTCCCTGAGTCACCTGGGCGTCACAGACCTGCCCTTCGTCTCTGTGGGCCTCATCATTGTCATCACAGCTCCCGGAGTACCTATCAAGGGCTTGGGTCAAAGGCCAGGCCAAGGCTTATGTGGATAGAAAGCCACAGAAGGACCCTCGAGGTGGGTAAGAGGGGGCCTGGTGCAAACCAAGGCGGCTCCACATCCCTCCCTGCCTCCCCCCTAGAGTGAACGAGGGGCCGGCAAAGCATGGTGGGGAGCAGCCCCTGCTCACAAGGAGCAAGCTCTTGACACCCGAGAGAAGTCAGAGCAGCTCCTGCCCATCCCCCCGAGGCTGGGGGTTTGAAGTGCCCCAGCGGTCTGGCAAGTTTACCGAGCGCCTCCTGTACGGTGTCCACAGCCTTTGACCCAGAATTCCCTTCCTGGGACGCCACCCTGAGAGACCACAGGTGAAAGAACCATTTATGCACCATCCACTGCAGTGCTTTTCATAAGCAAACAACTGGAAACAACCTGAAAGTCCATCGGCAGGAAAAGGCATGGGACGCTCTGCGGTGACACAGAAGGCGGCTTCCCAGACATCAGTGAGTGGGAAACGCAGGACAGCACACAGGACATGCTGGCAGGACTGTGGCTGTGCGAGCAAAGAGTGAAGGAAAGAAGATGGAAAGAAAGGCACCAAATTCCCAGTGACACTCAGGAGTAATTGTTTTATTCTTATACTTTTTTATTTTTTTGTTGTGTGTGTTTCTGGAGAGTGAACCCAGGGGCTAGATTCTACCTTTGAACTACACCCCCGGCCCTTTTTTTTTTTGAAACAAAGTCTAAGTTGCTGAGGGTCTTGCTTAGTTGCCCAGGCTGACCTCAAACCTGTGATCTTTCTGTCTCAGCCTCCCAAGTACTAGGATTACAGGCATGCACCACCACACCAAGCTAGGAATGATTTTTTCCTCCTCCTGTTCTCCAAAATCTGTGTCCTATGTTATTACTTTTGTAATGAAAGAAAAGTATTATAAAGTAACAACAATAGCTGCAGTGGGGCCCTGAGCAGTCAAGGACAGAGGAGGAAGAGGTGAGGGAGAACAGGTCAGAGAGGTACAGGAGAAGCCAGGGACAGCCAAAATGGTGCAGGGTTCTGCAGACCAAGCAAAAAGGGCCTGGGGAGGAGCGTGAGCCTAGTGAGCCGCTTGCCTGCTCCCCTGGCCCCACTGCATTCACAATGCAAACCAGGCTCAAGAAGAATCCCATGATTGACCTTTCTCCACTGAGGAGTCTGACAGGACACCCCCACCACGATCATTGTCCCCAGGAGTGGCATATACAAGGTAAACCAGGTACCCAGGAGAATCAGGAAGTGCCACACCCAGCCATCCTCACCCAGCCCAGCCCAGGCAAACGGAGCGGGCCTCATGTGGAAGGGCCTGGGTGGGACTCGCTAGTGTCTTTGAGATGGGACTCAGCCGGTCATAACATTTGTGTTTCCATGGGGACCCACTTACCCCCTCTAATACATACATACAGACAGACACACACGTGCAGGTGTGTGCATACACACACTCACTTCTTGGCCCATCCTTCAGCCTTGTTGAGACTTGTCCCTTAGATTCTGGACCTCTTTGATGTAAGCTACGCGGCATGCCCAGAGAACCACGTCCCCATTGACACATACTCACCCCACCCCCACCCGGGCCAGCCTTCTTTCTTCTCCTGAGAATCCACTCCCTTTCCTCTTTCTCTGTGCCCACCGCATCCCAGACCACAAGCAAACCTGAGCACAGGAGGAAAGGTCCCTCGGCAAGTCCAGTCTGCCTTCAATGTCCCACCTCTGCCTCCCACCACACCTTTGATGACAGGGGCCAAGTCGGGGCTGCTGCAGAGCCCCGAGGTGGAGGGAGGCTGGGTCACAGAGCTCAGCACTACGCCAAGCACTGAAGGCCAATGACCTAAGAAGCCACCTCTGACCCTCAATCCAATGAGTCAATAAGAAGCCGAGCTGAGTCACTCCCAGATGTCCCTCATTACAGCCCGTTCTAAGAGAACCGACATTGCGCACTGCAGCCCACAGCCCAAATGCATGGGTCGTCCTCCGGGTCAGCCTGTGGTAATGAGCTTGGCTGATTCAAATCAAGGCCAGCACCAATTAGGCTGCCCCCTTTACTGGCAATGAGCTCAGTGTCATTACTTTGCTCCATTTTCAGCACATCTGAAAAATCCTCATCGGAGGTCCCTGGAGAATCTTAAAAGTGTTATTCAAACATTAGCTCTGACACAGGCCTCCCCCACTCAGACATCATACGCCCAAGGCAACACTTTTTCTCCCTGCTTTTTGGCACTGACGGGAATGAGTAGCATCTAAGGCCAGGCATGTGGCACCAGGATCCTGCGGCGAGGCTCTCCTCAGTATTGACTTTCCCCATGTCCTTCCATTTTATGGGAGCGACACCAGGGGAGGGAACTTGGGGCCTCCTGTATGGTAGGCATGTCATCTTGTCAATCTTGGTGACAACCCTATGAGGTGGCATTATTATTCCTATTATAGAGGTGGAAACTGCAGTTGAGTTACCCTCCCAAGGTCACCTAGCCAGCAAGGGGTCAAGTTAGGCCTGGAATCCAGGACTGCTGAGCTCAAGAGCATGCCCCTCCTGGCATGCTCTGTCGGGCATGCTGTCCCACCCCCACTGCAGCAGAAGCGGTGCTGTGGCTGTCATTCATTACTCCTGGCTTATTACCCTGAGCCTGCGTCCAGGTGGAAGGAATGAGGACAAGAGGGGCTGCAGCATTGGGGCCTCTAGGAGAGATTTCAGAGAGTACAACTTGCCCGGGGGGAAAAGACGAAACAGTGCTAAAGGCTGGCTGTAGCCCCTATTCTTATCTGCTTCTTAGAAGGGAACCTACAAGAGAGAATATGGTCAGTGCCTTGAGAAAGGCGAGATGAGAGCTAAGGAAGGGCAAAGGGGAGATCAGTCAGGGAAGTCAGATTAGAAGGACCAGAGTTTAGCCCAATGATTGATTTATTGTGCTGGAGACTGAACCCAGGAATATTCTACCTCCGAGGTACACCCCCAGACCTATTTTATTTTTTATTTGGAAACAGGATCTTGCTAAGTTGCAGAGGCTGGCTCCGAACCTGCGATCCTCCTGTCTCAGCCTCCCAAGTACTGGGATTACTGGCATGTGCCACCATGACCATGCACCATGTCTTGCTCAATGATTTCTTTTTTTTTTTTTTTTTTTTTTTTTGCAATACCGGGGATTGAACCCAGGGGCGTTGTACCTCTGAGCTACAGCCCTGGCCCTATTTTTTATCCTTTATTTTGAAACTGCTTCTCACTAAGTTGCGGAGGGCCTCACTAAGTAGCTGAGGCTGGCTGCGAACCCTGATCCTCCGGTCTCCGCCTCCCAAGTACTAGAATTACAAGTGTGTGGCACCACGCCCGGCTTCAATGATTTCAGTTTTACAGAAAGGGAAACTGAGACCCAGAAAGGCAAAAGGACCTGCCCAAGGCCAGGAGTGAGTCTACAGCTGTGTCAGGACTTGAATGCAGGTCTCCCCGCTCTCAGGGCAGCCTTCCTGGACCCAGAAGAGTGCAGGGTGGAGAGGTGCTGCCTGGGATAAATGCGTGAGTGCATAAACAAGGGGTCACCTGTGGAGTACAGACACCTACGCGGGGCTTCCATGGGGCCCCCAGCCTCACTCTGGTCTCACCCCATGGAAGGTGTGGGCAGAGGGAGGCTCTTCCATTCACCAAAGCTCAAGCTCTACCAGGAGCCAATCAGGGCCCTGGGAAGGAGGCAGAAACTTCGGTTCCCTTGGCAACTCAGACAAAGGCATCTTCTCAGCACCGCCCGCAGCTAGATAGAGATGCGGACTAGATTCCACCCACCAGACAGGGCTTGCCTCTCCTTTCCTCAGAAGGAGGGGAAGCACCAGTCCTTTAGTTTTAGCTCCCAATCTCCAGTCGGGCCTCTGGGCCCATCTCGGGTGGGGAGGCAGGTTGTGGATGGGCCTTGGAATTGGAGGCTCAGGATAATGGTGGGACCTTCTCCAATCAGCTGGGTCCACTGCCACCAGCTTGTGCCTAGAGATGGGCCAGGGGATGGTGCAGACTCCGCTACTGGTGCAGTGCCAGCTGCAGAGCCTCAGGGGAGCCTGTGGCTAAAAGTGCGCGGCCAGGCTGAGGCCCGACTCCGTGCTCATTCGCAGTTGCATCTGAGCAAGCTCCATCCCCTTTTTCCTGGGGCCTCATTTTCTCCATCAGTAAAGGGAAGTGGACTGGATCATCTACAACCTCAGGTTCCCAGACTACATTCATCAAACAACTAATGGGGAGAGGGAAAGGCCAAGAGCTTGCCTTATACCACTTTTAAAAAGTTGCCTCAGCCAGGGGTGGTGGCGCACACCTGTAATCCCACTACTTGGGAGGCTGAGATAGGAGGATCACAGGTTGGAGGCCAGCCTCAGCAATTTAGCAAGGCCATCAGCAATTTAGCAAGACCCTGTCTCAAAATAAAAAAGGGCTGAGGTGTAGTTGGAGGTAGAATGCCTTTGGGTTTAATCCCCAGTACCAAAAAAAAAAAAAAACTCAAAAAACAAACAAAGAAGCCAGGCATGGTGGCGCACACTTGTAATCCCAGTACTTGGGAGGCTGAGACCGGAGGATCGAGGTTTGCGGCCAGCCTCTGCTACTTAGTGAGGCCCTCCGCAACTTAGTGAGACCCTGTTTAAAAATAAAGAATAAAAAAAAAATAGGGCTGAGGGTGTAGCCCGGAGGTAGAATGCCCCTGGGTTCAATCTTCGGTACCGCAAAAAAAAAAAAAAAAAAAAAAAACATTGCCTATCCCTGTCCAGAGCTTTGGAACACAACACCGCATTCCACTGGCTGGAATTGCCTCTTTGTCCACACTTTGAAGAAAATCAAAAGAAAACCGATGGACTCTGAAAACCAGTTTCCAAATAGAATCCTTGGCTTTGTCACCTACAGGCCAAGCTGTCACTGTTCCCCTCCCAAGTCCCTTTAGGAGGTGTGCAGTGTCCCCGTAGAGGGCCCTCTGGGCACAGGGGAGGAGTCAATCACTGAAATTTGGGGAGGATTTTCCACACCAAGAGTCAGAACAAAAAGAGAGGTTTCTCAGGAAGCTCCTCATTCCCAGAAAAGTCAAACTGTTGACATCAAAATGCACAAGCCTGGTCCAGTCTGTCAGCTCTAGAATCCCTGCAGCCACCCAGAGCCCTGCAGCCTCAGCTGAGGCTCCTCTGCCCCCTTCTTCCCCTGCCCATCAGGCCTGGCGCTCCGCTGTCTCCCTCATCACTCACTCTCTGATCTGTCCCCTCTTCTCCACTTCCTGAGTTTAGCCCATCACTTCTCACTGGGTCACACCAACAGCCTGCCCACTGGACCATGGTCCCTGGCCTTGCCCTTCCAATCCAGCCTGCCACTGCCAGAGATCTGATCACATCCTTCCCAACCTAATGCCCTGCAGGGTCCTCGTCACCCTCCAGAATAAGTCTCAGCTCCTAGCGCGGTGTACACATGCTGCAGGATCCTGGCTGGCCTGCCACTCCACTGTCCTTCTTGCCACCCCCAATATGCCCAGCAACTGGGGCCATTCCAGGGCACCCTCCTGCCAGGGCCTCTGCACTTTCTTTTCTTTGGTCCCCTTTGCCTAGAACACCCTTTCTGAATCGCCACTGCTTCATAAAAGATCACAGCTTGCCTTTACTAAGTGTTTAGAATGTGGCGGGCTCCCCGCTAAACCCTGCCTGCACTGTCTCCCTAGCCCTCATCAAGATCCTGTGAGCCAGGCGTGGTGGCGCATGCTTGTAATCCCAGTACTTGGGGGGCTGAAACAGGAGGATCCGGCTTCACGGCCAGCCTCAGCAATTTAGTGAGGCCCTCTGCAACTTTAGTGAGACCCTGTTTCAAAATAAAAAATAAAGTAGGGCTGGGGGTGTAGTTCAGAGGTAGAATGCCCCTGGGTTCCATCCCCAGTACCATACACGCACACCAAAAAAAAAAAAAAAAAAAAAAAAGATGCCGTGAGGCAGGCAGGCTAGCAGCCTGTTCACAGATGAAGAAAGAATAAGAAACATGAACGAAGCTGGTAGATAAGGAGGGAGAAAATACAAATCCAAGTATCAGGCTCTTAGATCACCCCTATGCTCTGCCCCCCCAGGAAGAGTGCAGTGGCCATATGGAATCAGAAAGCAAGGCGGGCTCCCAACTGAGCCCTCGCCTGGGCCTGTGGGAACAGCCTGCCTCAGAGAGCAATATCACAGAGTGCCCAGCCTGTTCCTCTCTGGGTTTGTCCCCGCCCTGCACCTCAGCAGAGTAGAGCATTATCCCTCTGAGTATACAAAGTGGCTGAACCCACAGCTTGGAAGTAGAGCTTAATGGCCCCGCAGTGATTTCCAGGCACTGTCCTTCAGAAAGTCTAAACACTTCGACAGCATCAGGGACAGCCAGGGTCTGGCACCAGCTCATCATTTCAACCTTAACTGCCCCTGCACCCCCCACACGAGTGCATGAGTGCTCTGGCCACAGTGCGTAAGTGGGCACTGACCCACCGCGCCGGGTTCACTCCCCCAAGAGCTGCCATTTACTGAGCTTACTAAGAGCCACGCCCCCAGCCAGGTGCTCAGCCAGAATTCTCTCATGCCTCACAACTCATTCATTCATTCATTCATTCATCTAGCAAACACTTATTGAATACCTACTATGTGTCATACAGAGAATGAACGTGGCATTTTTTACCAAAACAGAAAAAAATACAAGATAACCACACATCGTGATAAGCATTAGGAAGGAATCAGGAGATGGAGGTAGAAAGCAGTGTGGGAAGCCGGGCGTGGTGGTACACACCTGTGATCCCAGTACTTGGGAGGCTGAGACAGAAGGATTGCAGATTCAAGGCTAGCCTCATAATTTAGGGAGATCTTATTTCCAAATAAAAAATAAAATCAGTATGGGGGGGTTGCCACTCAGAGGTAGAATGTCCCTGGGTTCAATCCCTAGCACCACGAAGAAAGAAAGAAAGAGAGAGAGAGGAAGGAAGGAAGGAAGGAAGGAAGGAAGGAAGGAAGGCAGGCAGGCAGGCAGAGGGAGAGAACTGTGGGAGTGGGGCAGGGTAATCTAATTAAACTGAGCCTTAAAGGACAGGAAAGAGCCAATGCTAGCTGGATGTGGTGGCATGTGCCTGTAATCCCAGTACTTGGGAGGCAGAGACAGGAGGATCGCAGGTTCAAGGCCAGTCTCAGCAATTTAGCAAGGCCCCCAGCAACTTAGTGAGACCTTTTTTTAAAAGAAAAATAGGGATGCCGGGCGTGGTGGCGCAGGCTTGTAATCCCAGTACTTGGGAGGTGGAGACCGGAGGATCCGGGTTCACGGCCAGCCTCAGCTACTTAGTGAGGCCCTCCGCAACTTCGTGAGACCCGGTTTCAAAATAAAGTATAAAAAATAGGGCTGGGGGTGTAGCTCAGAGGTAAAACGCCCCTGGGTTCAATCCCCGGTGCCGCAAAAAAAAAAAAAAAAGAAAAGAAAAATAGGGCTGGGGTGTAGCTTGGAGTTAGAATGCCCTTGGGTTCCAGTACCCCCCTACACACACACACACACACACACACACACACACACACACACACAAAGAACCAATGCTGCTAAATGCCAGAGAAAGAATTCAAAGCAGGGGAAACAGCACATGTCAAGGTCCTGAGGTGGGAAAGAACTTGTTAAATGAACCAAAGACTCCAGTGGCTGAATTAAATGACCAGCAGGAAGAGAGATGGCTAGACGAGGGGGGGCAGGGACCAGTTTACTCATGGCCCTATAGATGATGGTAACAAGTTTAGATTTTATTCTAAGTACAAAAGAAGGACACCAAGTGACATGGTTAGATTTGTGTTTTATAAAGATCACTCTGAGCCGGGCGTGGTGGCGCACGCTTGTAATCCCAGTAGTTTGGGAGGCGGAGACCGGAGGATCCGGGTTCGCGGCCAGCCGCAGCGCGCACATGCGCTATCGCTCGCGCACTCTCTCTCTCTCTCTCTCTCTCTCTCTCTTTACCTAGTGAGGCCCTCCGCAACTTCGTGAGACCCGGTTTCAAAATAAAGTATACAAAAAAATAAGGCCGGGGGTGTAGCGCGGAGGTAGAACGCCCCTGCGTTCAATCCCCAGTACCGCAAAAAAAAAAAAAAAAAGATCACTCTGGCTGCCACCTGGGAAGATTTGAGAATATAGATCATGTATATAATGTATGCAAAGTACCTGGCTTAGTGCTGGCACCTAGTAGATGCTCAATCAACCTTCATTCCCATTTCCTTGTCCTCTACCCCTCTACCCCCTCCCCCCATCCCAGGCTGGAAATATCCTCTGTAACTCTTACTTCTTCTGACCCATACATTGTCAGAACTTAAATTTTCTTTCTTTTTTTTTTTTTTTTGTGTGTGTGTGGTGTTGGGGATTGAACCCAAGGGCATTCTACCCCTGAATTACATCCCCAGACCCATTTTATTTTTTATTTTGAAACAGGGTCTTATTATCAAGGGCTGGCCTCAAACCTGTGATTCTCCTGTCTCAGCCTCCCAAGTACTGGGATTACAGATGTGCACCACCATGTAGCTCAGTGGTAGAGCACTTGCCTAGCATGTGCAAGGCCCCAGGTTCAATCCTCAGCACCACACACACACACACACACACACACTTTTAAGAACTTAGATTTTCTGAGCACGTGCTCTGTATCGTCTTCTTTGTTAGACAGGGAAGCTGGTCCAGCAAGAGGATGCACTTCACCTGTTGTCACATGGGGGGCTGCAGCAGTGGTGGAATTTTCCTGCCTTTCTCTGAACTAGACCCTGGGTTGGTGTGAAGGTCAGGAAGAAGAGGAGGCAGCAGGCGCTGGGGCCTTCCCCGTGGGTTCACACTGTCTGCCCCAACCCCTACCGTGGAGATGCTCAGAAAACCTGGTTCTCAGTGAATTACGAGCTTGGGATAAGTGAGCAGGGTAAAGGTCTAGAGAAAGCCCCTCCAGGTTACTCTCTCCTGCCTGGGTCTGGTAAGGGCAGACCATGCCATAGGAAGAAGACATTCCCAAGGAGACTGGATACTCACTAGAGTGTCAGTGGATCCTATCAGCATCCCCAGCAAACAAGTGAGGGTTGCGGCCCTCATTTTCCCCATCTAGAACCTGAGGCCATCAGCGTTCCATTATTTGTCCAGGGATGGAGAGAAAATGGAGAGTTCTAATTAAAATAATAGGATGTAAGCTGGGCGTGGTGGCGCACGCTTGCAATCCCAGTACTTGGGAGGCTGAGACAGGAGGATCCAGGTTCGCGGCCAGCCTCAGCTACTTAGTGAGGTCTCCACAACTTAGTGAGACCCTGTTTCAAAATAAAGAATAAAAAATAGGGCTGGGGGTGTAGCTCGGAGGTAGAATGCCCCTGGGTTCCATCCCTGGTTCTGCAATAAATAAATAAATAAAATAGTAGGATGTGAGCCAGCTGAGGTGATGCATGCCTATAATCCCAGTACTTGGGAGGCTGAGACAGGAGGATCACAGGTTTGCAGCCAACCTCAGCAACTTAGTAAAGCCCTGCCCAACTTAGTGAGACTTTGTTTCAAAATAAAAAATAAAATAGGGCTGGGGGTATAGCTCAGAGGTACTGTGGCCCTGGGTTCAATCCCCAGTACCACAAAATAAATTAGATAAATAAATAAATAATAGAATGTGGCTGTTTGAGGCTAACTGAGCCCAAAGCCCTATTGTACAGATGAAGTTACTGCGGTCCATGAAGGGAGTGGGACTTGCCCATGGCCACACGCCAGGGAGGAAGCAGCGGAGCCAGGACCAGCAATCCGCATGGGTTCTGCTTTCCAGCACCCCAAGCAGCCCCCCTTGACAAAGGTGGAAGAGGTGGCCGAGATGAGGCAGGGATTGGGGACAGGGGTCAAGGGCAGGCGGCACTGCTCCTCAGGCCCGCCCGCCCCGCCCCAGCCCTCACATGGCTCACAGGTGTGGCGAAACCTGCCCGACCAGTTCCTGTGCCAGGGCCAAGTGCAGAGCCCAGAGCTGCAGGGTGTGGGTAAGACGGCGACACCAAGAGCCAGGGCAGGGAGGACACAGAGAGGCCAGCCGGCACTGCCTGGGGCAGGATGGACCTCGCAGCTGAGCCACGGGGAACTGGGCACAGCAGGCCTCACCGGGCCTCTGTCCCTGTTGGGGCACAAGGGTCTTTCCTCCACTTTCCCTCCTGCTCTGGACACAACCTGTCAGCTATCTGTGTCACCTGTCACTGAGGCAAAAGACCCCTAATAAAATAGGTCTGGGGGTACAGCTCAGAAGTAGAATGCCCCTGGGTTCCATCCCCAGTACCACAAAAAAAAAAAAAAGAAAGAAAGAAAGAAAAGGAGACAGGAAAGGTGGCTGGCAAAGTGACTCCGAGACATTCTTCCCCGCCAACCTCAGCACTGAGATGAGTCCTCCAGTCCTCCCCTCTGCCCTGGGTCTCTCCCACCACAGTACGCCAGGCCCAGAAACAGCGGAGCGCAGGATGCGCTTGGAGGAGGGGTCAAGAGCTCAGGGATCCAGGCGCAGCTCGGAGACTTGGGGAAACCTGCTTCTTGGGCTTCAGTTTCCTGTGGTGGCGCTGGGTCAACACTACAGTTTCAGGGGGCCTTGAAGGTCTGCTCTCACTTATGTCCTGTCCCCCAGCACCATCCAAAGGAAAGCATAAAAGGTCACGCCCACCTGTGTGTGGGGTGCTGCCTTCTGTGTCATGGCTGCCTTGCTGGAAACTTCCCGGAGCTCTAGTGCCAGCTGGAGAAGCCAGAATATGGGGGGAGGGGTGCCGATGAGCCCACCTAACTTCTTCCTAGTGCTCAGGCCCCAGCTCAGAAACTACCTCCAAGGCCTGTGGGTCCCAGGAGCCAATTTCTAGACAGGAAAGGTTCTTGATGTCAGCCTAGGCTTCTGTGAGCCTGGGATACATGGACCAGACAAGTGCCCACAAATGTCAGAGATTGTCTCATATCTCAACGAATCCCCTCCTTTGGTAGATGAGGAAAAGGAGGACCAGAGAGGAACAGGGATCAATGTAAGGTCACATAGCAAGGCCAAGGCAGAGGCAGGATCCAGCCACGCCCGACCTCAACCCAGGGCTCTCAGCACATGCTACCTCCCCCAGAAGAGGCATTTTTCCAAATTCAAAATCATGCATCCCACCAAGGAGCCAAAAGTCACCTTCCTCACTACACCTTGGGAACTGCCAGGGAAGAGTGTGCACTTCTACTACGCAATACTGAAGAGATGTTCCCTTAGTCCCTTAGGGCTACTACAACAAACAAACCATAAACTGAGTGGCTTATAAATAACAGAAATTTGTTTCTCACATTTCTGGAGGCTGAAAAGTCCAAGATCAAGGTGCCAGCAGATTCAGTGTCTGGTGAAGGCATGCTTTCTGGTTCACAGAGCACTTTCTAGTGTGTCCTCACATGATAGAAGGGGGCGAGCTGGCTTCCTGAGATTTCTTTTATGAGGCCACTCATGCCACTCACGAGGGAGGAGCCTCATGAACTCATCACCTCTCAAAGGCCCCCCTCCTAAAACCATCACCTTGGGGTTAGGGTTTCTACACCCAAGCTTCAGGGGGAAATAAGCACACAGCAAATGTTTACCTGCAGTGCTCGCCTCTGGTCCCAGCACATGAGACAGTGCCTAGTGTGTGGTAGGAACTCCGGGATAACTTGTGGACTGGATCCAGGCTCAGTAGAGGACTAACTGGAGACAAAATCCTTTTCTAGGCCCAAGTACTGGGGTAGAAGGTGGGAAAGTGGGAAACAGATAAGAGAGAGGACACTGGAATCTGGCTGTCTGGGGCTGTCTGGGTATCAAACAGGCAGGAACAGTGTTGGCCCAGAACTTCAGAAATCCCGGGCCCAAAGGTGAGGGATGGGTTGCCCCCAACCGCATTCAATGTACAGACCTCAAAGCTGACATGGTCTCTGTGACTCTGCAAGGCCATGGAGCCTCTGAAATTCAGAGTGGAAATCAGGGTAACAATCATCCCTCTGTTGTAGCTGCCAGACCCAGAGACGGATCCCGCAGCACCTCAGGCCAAGAGTCAAGCTCCCAAAGCAGGAAGACCTGAGCTGGAATTGTTGGATGAGCCTCTTGGCTTTCTTAAGACTCACGGCCACATACATAAAGTGGAGAAGGAGCCCGCCTCTCCTGCTTCCCTTAAGGAGTGCGGTGAGGGCATACACAATGATAGGTGAGGGAATGCTTTGTAAACTGCAAAGTGCCAAACAGATATAAGAGGTTTTTTTTTGTTTTGCGGTACTGGGGATTGAACCCAGGGGTATTCTACCTCCGAGCTACACCCCCAGCCCTATTTTATTTTTTATTTTGAAACAGGTTCTCACTAAGCTGCAGAGGGCCTCACTAAGTAGCTGAGGCTGGCCGCGAACCTGCGATCCTCCTGTCTCAGCCTCCCAAGTACTAGGATTACAAGCGTTCGCTACCACGCCTGGCTATAAGAGATTATTAATAATAGTAAAATTGCTATCACTGCCTAGCTGGCCCCCGTGGCATACTGATTATCTACATGTCAATCATCATCATCATCATGTTTCCAACAACACAGTATTATTATGCACCAACTTTGTATGAGGCACTGCACACAGCTGGTATATAATAATGTTGTCTGCATTCTCTCATCTGGGCTCCCTAACCTCTGAAGTAAGGACCATCATTGTCTCCATTTTACTGACAATAAAATCAAGGCACAGAGAAATGAAGCATTGCGCTTGAATGCATGCAGTAGTGGTGGGGGTGACAGAATCAGCAGGTCAACAGTTGGATGGAGCTTTGGCTCTTTCAGCTGCACTCCACTGCCAGGGAAAGCAGGTTACCTTGTTGAAGTGACTCCCCATTTGCCAAAGCCTGACCTGGCCCTGAGGCAACGTGGTCACCTCACTGACTCTTGCAGGAGTAACCTTCAAGGTAGACAGGATTGGCTGGTTTTGTTGCTCCTATTCGAAGAATGAAAAACTGAGCCCCCAGGAAAACTTGGCAACCCTGTGTCTCAACTCACTCATCATAGAAAAGTAGGAATACAAAGGACTGTAGAGAGAAGAACCAGAAGGGGAAACTGAGGAGGGAGAGGGACCTGCCCAGGTCATCCATTCAGACCTTTCCTGAGACCTTCTCCATGCCTGGTTCTTGGAACACTCTATGAAGAAGGCCACTGGTTAGTCCAGCTTTATAACTCTGACCCCACTCCATGACTAACTTCCCCCTTGGCATCCGGGGCTGCCTTTAGCTGGCAACTGAAGTCAACTACTTTTCTAGTCTGTGTCTTAGTCTCCCCATGTGCCAAATGAGACACCCAACCTTGGTTAACAAGTTCGAGAGGCCAACAGCACTTCCAACACAGAACCCATGGGCCAGTCTGGGTGCCCCCACACCCCATCACCTCCACCTCCAGGCAGACCTAGGGATGGAGTTGCCAACGCTGTGACTTCCTGGGCAAGACCACTTGGGGTTCAGTCCTGAGCCGCTTCTCAAACAAGCCCCTCTATTCTTGGCCAGGAGTTTGTTCCATGTCCCAGTTCGAAGGTACCCCGGTCTAAGCATGATGGGAGCCTCCAGGACAGGGACCATCACTGTGCCTGTTAACAGAGGAGAACCCAAGGCTGGGCGGGGGTGGTGGGGGCTCAGGATCATGCACAAGCTGGTGAGTGGTAGGGCTGGGAGCTGAGCCAACCCTCTGCATCCATGGCTTCCCCCTTGTGCCTGCAGAATCACACTCGGCATGACCTCAGGGTCCACCTTCAGTCTGTCTCCTCGAAGAAGCCTTCTCTGACTCCTTCCCCCCAAGACCAGCCTGCCTCTCTTCTCTGATCAGGAGGAGATTTGAGTTTTTGTCCCTTGGGAATACTTCAGTCTCTACAACTCTCCAACAGCTGGTTGGGGAAATCTTTGTGGCCCAGCTGGACCGGGTGTTCTTTTTCCCGTTGGTTATAGGCTCAACGGAGCCTCTAGTTTTGAATCCAACTCCACCAATGTTTAGGCAAATTAGCAGATCTTTCTGTGTCCCAGTTTCCTTATCTGCCAAGTGGAGATAATACTATTACTTGTCTCTTAGGGTGAGGATTAAATGAAATTGAAACACACATAAATCACAACCATGCCTGGGATAAAGTAGGGGCTTAATAAATGGTCATCGGTTTTAATGATTATTAGCTCTTAATAATGTTACTGGCAGCATTTATGCTGTGATCAGTCTGAGGCCAGGACAGCAATGTCAGAGGCTGTCTCATATTAAGGAGGGCCGCTTGGGGAGGTGGAGCAAGGGCGAGCTCATTCTGGGAGGCAGGACACCTAGGCTCCAGTTCAGCTCCACCAAGCACCCCCTGTAACCAGTGCTGAGGGTACAGAAGAGGACAGATGGGGAGAGCAGTATTGAAGGACGGCTGAGATGGGCTTACCCCAGATCACAGGCCACGGGCAGTCTCTCATTGCTCCTCCCCTGCTTAAACTTCATCTTTCACTCTCCATGCAACCCAGTCCCCTCCCCTTTTGAGACAGGTTCTCACTTTGTTGCCCAGGCTGGGCTCAAGAGATCCTCCCACATCAGCCTCCTGAAAACCCGGGGTAGGACTACAGGTGCACAGGAACCCAATAGGTGGAACTACAGGTGCACAGGCTTGTGGCACTAAACCCAGCTTCAAAGACCTTCTTTTTTCTTTTTTGTGGTACTAGGGATTGAACCCAGGGGCATTCTACCTCTGAGCTCTACACCCAGCCCTATCTTATTTATTTATTTATTTATTTGTTTGTTTGTTTGTTT
>PVJS01016028.1:25546-38145 GCA_004027185.1 Glis glis
TTTTTTTTTTTTTTTTTTGTGGTTCTGAGGATTGAACCCAGGGGCACTCTACCTCCAAGCTATCCCCCTGAGCCCTTTTTATTTTTGTCTTTGAAACAGGGTCTCACTAGGCTGCTGAGGGTCTTGTTAAGTTGCTGAGGTTGGCCTCGAACCTGTGATCCTCCTGTCTCAGCCTCCCAAGTACTGGGATTACAGGCGTGAGCCACCACTCCTGGCTCACTTTGCCCATTCTTGTGGCCATGTTTCATATCCTCCCAGGCCTACTTAGTTGTGATGCTCCTGGGCAGTCGTACTGCCCTCCCCAGGCCTGGTCAGGGCATCTGTGGGCACCCACAGCCCGTAAGTGAAACTCCCCAGCACCAATCACACTGTCATGCCAGTGCTTGGTTCTTTGTCTGAGTCTCTCGACCACCGGAGGACAGAGAGCTGGTCATGTAGGAGAATCAGCCCCTCAGCAGCCACAAGGGCGGCCCAAGCGTGGGAGAGTGCTTAGACAAGGTTGACTTAACGGACCAAGGGCTGGATGAGATGGCATAAGAACCTATCCTGACCCCGTAAAACTCTAATTCAGTTGCCCTGGATGAGTCATTCAATCTATCCAGACCTCTATTTCTCTATCTGTCTGTCTACTGGGGACCATTATTCTTGCCATACCTCCTTCTCAAGTCTACTGTGAGGATCAAACATATGTGCTTTTTTGGGGGGGGAAGTGTTGAACCCAGGGGCATTCTACCTTCAAGCTACACACACACACCCAGCCCTATTTAATTTTTTATGTGGAAACAGAGTCTCTCTAGGTTGCTGAGAGCCTTGTTAAATTGCTGAGGCTGGCTTCAAACCTGCGATACTTTGTCTCAGCTTCCCAAGTACTGGGATGACAGGCGTGTGTCACCATGCCAGGCTCCAGATGTGCTTTATATAATGCAATACTCATTCATGCATTTATTCAACAAATATCTGTTAATCATCTACCATGTGTGGGACATGCTCTAATATGATTCCAGTTTTGGGGTTTTGATTTTTTTTTCTTTTTGTGGTACTGGGAATTGAATACAGGGGCATTCTACCTCCAAACTACACCCCCAGACCAATTTTATTTTTGAAACAGGGTCTCGCTAGGTTGCTGAGAGACTCACTACTTGCTGAGGCTGTCCTCGAACCTGCAATCCTCCTGTCTCAGCCTCCCAACTACTAGGGTTACAAGTATGCACCACCACATCTGGCTTCCAGTTTTTTGTTTTGTTTTATTTTGAGATATCAATCATGCCGTAAAGTTTACCACTTTAAAGTATACAATTCAGCTGGGCGTGGTGGGGCACGTTTGTAATCCCAGGACTTGGGAGGCTGAGACAGGACAATCAAAGGTTCATGGGCAGCCTCAGCTACTTAGTAAGGCCCTCCGCAACTTAATGAGACCCCGTTTCAAAATAAAGAATTAAAAATAGGGCTGGGGGTGTAGCTCAGAGGTAAAATGCCCCTGGGTTCAATCCCCAGAACCACAAAAATAAATAAATTAATTAATTATACAATTCATGTGCAACCATCACCATTAATCCCGGTATCCCAATTCTAAAGCAAGAACACCCAGTGCTCTTAGGATCCCAGGTCTCTGGTTCTCGTTTGATCCAGGCGCCACTTTTCTGGGAAAGCCAGAGTGCTCCTTAGAAGAACTCTCTGGGACAAAGTGGAGCACAATGTACACACTTGTACATACTCTGTTCCACTCAGTGAAACAAAGTTATAGGTTTTCCTGGGGAAAGGACCCACCCCATCAGCCCAGCCCAAGCCTCTTCCTAGCCCCGC
This sequence comes from Glis glis, assembly GCA_004027185.1. Classification (NCBI taxonomy): domain Eukaryota; kingdom Metazoa; phylum Chordata; class Mammalia; order Rodentia; family Gliridae; genus Glis; species Glis glis. The sequence continues at coordinate 27,350 of PVJS01016028.1, forward strand.
CTCTCAGCTGCCCTGAATGCATGCATGGTGCTGACCCTGGCCTCAGTTTCCCCATCTACTCCCTGAACAGCAGGCTGAAAACCATGCCTCCCACAGAGGGATCCCTCCAACAAATGGCTAATCTCATCCAGCTGTGGGAAGAAAGGGCCCAGCCTGTTACATCAGCCAAAGATTGGCAAGAGTAGTAGCTAGGGCTGCGATTTGGGGAACCTTTAATACAGAACTGGTGAGTGAGGCTTTATTCTGTAGGCCTTAGGAAGCTGGGAACCTCTGAACAAGGAACACAACCCACACGCACTAGGCTGGACCAAAGAAGGAGTCCCAGAGATGGGGAGGGACCGAGGCCAGCCCAGAGGCTGGCCCAAGATGTCGGCACCGGACAATGGGGAAGATCAGGATTCCTGGACACTCATTGGTTTCTGTCTTCTAGCTCTGTTCTGCCACTTGTTAGCTGTGGCACAAAATGGGTTAATTACACCTTCCCTACCTTTCCTCTCAGGATTATGGGGAAATCAGAAAGAAATGAACTGAAAAAGCCTTCATAGGCCAGGCGTGATGGCGCACACCTGTAATCCCAGCTACTCTGGAGATTGAGGCAGGAGGATCGCTAGTCTGAGACCAGCCTGGGAAACTTAGCAAGACTCTGTCTCAAAAAAAAAAAATTCTAACTGGGGTTGGGGAGGAAGGAGGGCTATGGATATAGCTCAGTGATAGAGCACTTGCTTAGCAAGTATGAGACCCTGAATTCAATCCCCAGTAATTTTTTTAAAGCCCTTCATAGGAAAAATGTAAGGGACTTTGATTCTCGTTCTGGTGTGAGCCAGGTGATGAGGGTCATGGCGTTGAAGAACTCCAGTGAGAGAATTCCTCCGCTTTCTCTGCCCCTTCTCCCCGTATGGAAATACTAGAAACCCCCCAAGAGGGACCAGAGAAATCCAAGGATCCCAGAGACAAGGAGGCGCAGAGGAGTGTGGGATAGCTACGCCTTATCTGAGCAACATTCCTGAGACCTGGGCCCCAGGGAGACAGCCCCCCCCACCTCCTAGCCAGTGCGGGGGATCTGCTGCTGTGGGGAGAGGATGGGGAGCAGTCAGAGGAGGGATGAGGCTGAGTTGGAGGAGAGATGGATGGGCGAGGGCAGGGGATGGAAGGTTTCCTTTGGGAGATAATGACACAGCCACCTTCCATGTGACTCCTGTCATTTCCCTCCTCTGAATCTCAGCTTCCTCATCTGTAAAATGGGGTGATAAAGCCCCTGACACCTGTGCGTCCAGCTCAGTAAATATGGCTGCCATTCCTCCATCTTTTGAAATCAAGCAGGCTCTCGGGCCTAAGAGCATATTCTTCCCCTGATTGTCCACCTGGGTTGTTTAGAGAAAAGCCCGAAGGCACTTCAGGGACAGAGCCCAGGTCTCTAGGGGCATTATCCACCTTGACACAGTGGAGGAGATGAGCTGGGGGGGGGGGGGTCCCTCCTCGGATTAGAAGGGCTGGGGAGCCCTCTCTCCACTGAGGTTGCCAAAAACCATCCTGCTCCTGGAACTCTGCACTGCTTGGAGGAAGGATGGGCCCTTGGAAAGTGGACCAAAGGGGAGCACTCTTCCCTCCACTCCCCACCCGCAGGAAGGGGAGGAAGGATTGACGCTTGTTGGTGCCCTTTCCCTGGTCCACCGTCCAGATGGGGCCTGCCCTCCTCACATCTGAGCAGGAAAGGAAGCGACTGAGCACCTGGGATCAGCTGGAGAAGATCAAACCCCTTCACACCTCTGATAGAACAGTCTGGAAGGAAGAGACCCCTTTGGAAAGCCCTTTCTGCATCACACTTCCACATCCCAGTCTCCTCCACTCTCCCCTGAACTTCCATCGCGCTTTGCCTGTCCCTCTCCGTGGCATTTGCATTCTGACTGTGTCACAGCCACACCTGCACACATTTACATCCCCTCTAGGGGACACAGGTGATGACGGAAATTTCTGGCACAGGCTCTGGAGCCAGGCAGCCATGAACTCAAACACCAGCTTATAGTTTCTTAGCTACATGACCCTGGGTCAGTCACTTATCCTCTGAGCCTCAGTTTCCTCTGGAAAATGGGGGCGATAATAGTATCTCCTCTGTAGAGTAGTTGTTGGAAAATGTAAGCCGGGCATGGTGGTGCTGGTGCGCACACTTGTAATCCCAGTGCTTGGGAGGCTGAGACAGGAGGATCACAGGTTAGAGGACAGCCTCAGCAAGTAGTGAGACTCTCATCAACCTAGCGAGACCCGGTTTCAAAATAAAAATAAAAAATAGGCTGGGGGTGTAGCTCGGAGGTAGAATGCCCCTGAGTTCAATCCCCAGTACCACAAAAAAAAATTAAAAAAAAGAGATAATGTAGCTGGGTGTAGCTCCCAAGTACTGTAATCACAGTGCTTGGGATGCTGAGACAGGAGGATCACAATTTCGAGGCCAGCCTCAGCAACTTCATGAGACCCTTACCAATTTAGTGAGACCCTGCTTCAAAATTAAAAAAAAATAAAAAGGACTAGAGGTGTAGCTCAGAGGTAGAATATCCCTGGGTTCAATCCCCAGTGCCTCCCCCAAAAAGATAGAGGTTGGTTCAGCACCCAACCTTGTACACAGAGAGAGCTCAGTAATGTGACTTTGATCATGGTGACCTTTAAGGCATATTTATAGATGATTTTCTTTACATTTCCTGAAACACCTAGCACAGATGGATGGATGAATGGATCTGTATGGAAGCATTCTGTGTTTAACATAAGGAAGCCAGTTCCAACAGGTGGAGAGGTACAACCTGGGCCTGGGCTTCTCCTACAGGTCGTGAGCTCTGTGTCATAGAGCAGCATGCAAGCAGATGCCAGACGGCCACCTGACCTAACGAGCAGACAGGAGACACTTCAGAGTGTGGACTCTGAAGCCAGGGTCCTTAGGCATGAATCCCAGTTCCTCCTCCTATTCAATGTGTGGATTGAACTGAGTTGAGCTTCAGTTTCTTTGCTATAAAATGGGGGTGCATGATGATGCACGCCTGTAATACCAGTACTTGTGAGGCTGAGACAAGAGGATTGCAGATTTGAGGCTAGCCTTAGCAACTTAATGAGACCCTGTTTCAAAATAAAAAATAAAATAGGGCTGGGGGTGTAGCTCACAGTTGGAATGCCCCTGGGTTCAATCCCCAGTACCCCCCAAAAAAGAGTAATAATAGTACCTACCCAGAGGATTGTCATGAGATAATACATGCAAAGCAAGACAACATGCACAGTATGCAGAGGGTAATTCAGTAAGCCTTAGCTATGGTTATATTGTTGGGATTTGTATTCCCATTACTAAAGAGGAGTTACAGACTTTTGCAGGCCTATGATCTGTTCGATCTCCCATAACCAGGACTCCACTAACATCCTCGAGTGCTCTAGTTGTCTCTCTGCCTAGCAGCCTCCATCCCCTGGTCTGGTAGCCTGCCCCTCCACTAGCTACATGGGCAGGCACCGGACCCAGGTCTGGCCACTCAAAGTATCCCTCTCCTCACAGCAACAAGGATGGAACCAATCAGAGTCCTTCCCCTGGACTGAGAGATAGAGGAGATCAGGCAGGTTCAGGGTAGCGTGGCCATAAATTGGACTAATAGATAGACTCTAGAAGAAAAATAGTCCCCTCTTTCTGTTTGGACTGCTAAACTGAGGCAGTACACAGCTTAACAGGGAGAGATAAGCAGTAATAGAAGAGCTGGGAAGTCGGCCTGGTTCCTCATCCTTCAATCCTATGAACTGCCCCAGGATAACCAAGATCAGGCTTGTGCTGGCCAGGGGCAAAGCCAGGTAGAAACCAATAGTATAAATGCCACCATGAGCCAGGTGTGGAGGCTGAGAACAGGAAGGTCACAGGCTTAGGGCCAGCCTCAGCAACTTAACAAAACCCTGAGCAACTTAGCAAGACCGTTTCAAAATAAAATAAAAATAAAAATGGCAGGGGATGTAGCTCAGAGGCAGAATGCCATTGGGTTCAATCCCCAGTACCAAAAATAAAAATAAATAAGTAAATGTCCCTGTGCTTCCAGGTTCATTTCCTATCACTTGGTCTGCAAGAGACCACTTACAAAGCCTGTTCTCGAAAAGCTTCCTGACCCAGGAGTCTTCAGACACTGTTCCCTGGAGCCCGCGAATTTGCAGAAGAACCTCCAACAGCACCTAAGGAACAGAGGGCAATAAGGAGGGTAGGATTCTGGGTAAACTTTCCCCAGTTCAACGAGACAAGCTCTGTTATAAATGCTTATACACAGCCAGCCATCGTGGCACACACCTGTAATCCCAGTACTTGGGAGGCTGACACAGGAGGATTTCAGGTTCGAGGCCAGCCTCAGCAACTTAGTGAGGCCCTCCACAACTAAGTGAGTCCCTGTTTCAAAATTTAAAAAAAATAGGGCTGGGGGTGTAGCTCAGAGGTAGTATGCCCCTGGATTCAATCCCCAGTACCACAAAAATAAATAAATAAGTAAATAAATGCTAACACACTGGGGTTGTGGTGCCCCAACAGATTTGGAAAATGCTGTTCTAATTAACACTCAGAAGAGTACTAGGAAGTATCCAGGGCCACTGAGCACAGTGGCACACTCCTGTAATCCCAGCCATCAGGAGGCTGAGGCATGAGGATCACAAGTTTGAGGCCAGCTCAGCAACTTAGTGGACCCTGTCTAAAAATAAAAAGTAAAAAAAAAAAAAAAGGCTGGGGTTGTAGCTCAGTCATAGAGTGCCCCTGGGTTTAATCCCCAGTACCATTAAAGAAAAAAGAAGTAGCCAGGGCTGATGTATTCATCTACATTCCACAGAAGAGAAAACTGAGGCCCAGAAAGGGGAAGTAATGAGGCCAAGGCCACAGAGCTAGTGCTTGAATGTGGGGCTCTGACTTGCAGGCCAATGGCTTCCACCGCACCAGGCCTCCCGTGGAAATCTATTCCCGCTCACATTTCCCGTCTCCTTCAGCAGACTGATGGTGGTTAACACCTAGACGCTCATCTTTCTCAGCTCTGAGCACTACAAAGTTGCTTGCCTCTGAGCCTGGCTCCTTGGAGGGCTTCAGGAAGCTTGAGGAATGTATGAACCTACCTCTACTTCCCTTTACCAAACCCCACCTCACCCATGCACACTTACCCTGAGTTCCCCTACTCCCCCCACATTTGCCCAAATGTCAGGGAATGGCTGGACAGGCCCCCTCCTGGGAACTCCTAATCCACCTCCTCTGTCCCGGCTGTGCTGCGGCTGTGGACAGAGGATTCCTTGTTCCCGAGCTTCCTGCCCAGAGATCTCAGTGGGGCCCATGTGCTGGCAGGAAAGAGCCAAATCACTCCTTTTAACTGGAGCTAAAGCCATCCCTGTCTCTGCTACTCAGGAATAACGTGCCCCCAGTTCCATTCGCCATTCATTCTACCTACCCCAGCTTGGCTCAGTTCCCCCCCACACACACACACACATGAACACGCACAGTGGAGCAATCCCCAGAGGTCCCACACATCTATCCAAAACAAAAAAAACCAGATGATTCTAGAATGATAACATCACATCCCTGGCAGCCATGCTTTAATAATAACCCCACAATGACATTTGTACGTTACTTTGTGATTTCTCAATCAATATAATTTCACTGGCCTCACCCTGCCAGAGTCACACCTCTGAGTTAGAAAGGGGTTTTGACATGCCCTGAACCAATGGTTTTCAAAGTGTCTTACCCAAAGCCAAGGAAGGATCTATGGCATTATCTGGGAGCTGCTGGGGTCTGAGGAATTAGCCAGAGTCCCCAACCCTCCAGGCACGGTGGTGCACACCTATAGTCCCAGCTACACTGGAGGCTGAGACAGGAAAATTGCAAATTTGGGGTCAGCCTTGACCACTTAGCAAGACCATGTCTCAAAATAAAAAAAATTAAAATGGATGAGGTGTTGCTCAGTGGTAGAATGCCCCTGGGTTCAATATGCAAAACTATTAATCAATCGATCGATCGATAAAATGATAATGCTCTAAAATATTTGGTAGTGTCTGCCACAGAGGGGAGGCTTACTAAATATTAACTGATCTTTCCATTTCTTACTCAAATAAAATCCTGCCAAAACATCTTTAAAAAAAAAGAGTCCCTAGCCCTACCTCAAATTCAATGAGAACTACAACCCCTTTAAGCTAATGTATACATTGAAATTCTTTGGGATTCATTGGAAATTTTAAAAAATTCCCATGAAAATAATTTTCATGGGAAAATTTAAAAAAAAACTCATTTAGTCTGGCCCTACTTTCCCCCTGCCCCTACCCAGACAAGGTATGTGTGACCCTGAGGCCAACAGGAAGAGAGGTCACAGTAGTCGGTGGCAGAACCAGAATGGGACTACCCTCTCCAGAGGCCAGTCTACACCTGGAGTGGTTAAGTGAAAGAAAGCAAGGGCCGCAGGGCCTGCGGATCCGGCTCCCCAGCCCAACGCCATTTGTCGCCAGCCTTGGTGGCGTGGATAAGCAGTACAGGAAACGCATGTCAATGCAGGGTATTTAATGAATATGTATTTCAGCCCATCCTCAAAATAAGCCCAACCTGGGGAGAGCCCTCTGTGCTGCCCCATTTTTTGATCCCACCAGAAACCTTGGCCTAGACAAACCCTCATACCACCCCAACAGCAAAACAGATCAAAATGAGAGCCGAGGTCCTGGGAGACCTCTTGGCCCAACCTGGGCAGAAGCAGACTAGGCAGTGCCTCTGAACACTCACCCTCCTCTCTGCACACCAGCTCCCTGGGGAAGACGTCCGCGGCCAGGGGAAGACGTCCGCGGCCAGGCACCTGGAAGACGTCCGCGGCCAGGCACCTGGAAGGAGGAGACAGCGTTAGCTCCTCAGAACAGCCCTGGACCCAGCGCATGCTGGCAACTGAGAGGCTGGCACTGGACTCTGGAGGAACCTTCAGGAAGTTGCTGAACCTGTTAAACAGAACGGCCGGCTGGCTGAGGGACTGAACTCGGCAAGCAGGAAGGTAAGGAATCTGAAGCCACAGCGGCCCACAGGGGCCAGACGGTGAAGGGTCTGGGAGGCCAAGAAGAAGATGAGTCTTTATTCTAAGAGCAATGGAAGAACCGGGCGTGGTGGCGCACACTTGTAATCCCAGTACTTGGGAGGCTGAGACAGGAGGATCACAAGTTTGCGGCCAGCCTCGGCTACTTAGTGAGGCCTTCAGCAACTTAGTGAGACCCTGTTTCAAAATAAAGAATGAAAAATAGAGCCGGGGGTGTAGCTCGGAGGTAGAATGTCCTTGGGTTCAATCCCCAGTGCCGCAAAAAAAAAAAAAAAGAGCAATGGGAAACCGCTCACTTGTGGGAGAGAAGGGACTGGGAAGGGACAAGAGTGGCTATGGGGTGAAGTGAACATAGAGGAGAAAAAGTGGACGGACTCAAGAGATACTTTAAGATGGCATCCACAGACATCGTGCTGGGTGTAGGCGGATAAGGGAGACCAGGGGCCTCTACCCTCAGGGCTTCCTTCCATGTCAGTCCAGTGGCCTCCAGCACCCAGAAAAATGCACACCTGTTGTTCCCTCAACCTGACTATCCTGCCTCAGTCTTCCCATCTGTGAAATAAATATGGTTGGACTCAGCCAGGTGTGGTGGTGCACACTTGTAAGCCCAGTACTTGGGAGGCTGAGACAGGAGGATTGTAGGTTCGACGCCAGACGCCAGCCTCAGCAACTTAGTGAGGCCCTCTGCAGCTTAGTGAGAGCCTGTTTCAAAATAAAAAAAAATGCCACTGGATTCAATCCCCAGAACCAAATAAATAAATGAAATATGGTTGGACTCGGTGATCACTCAGGATCTTTGTGTGTGTGTGTGTGTGTGTGTGCATGTGTGTGTGTGTGTATTACTGGGGACTGAACCCAGGAACATTCTACCTCTGAGCTACACCTCCAGCCCCTCCCCTTTTTAATGTTTTTGTTATGAAACAGGGTCTGGCTAGGTTGCTGAAAGCCTCGCTATGTTGCTGAAGCTGTCCTTGAACCTGCGATCTTTCTGTCTCAGCCTCCCAGGTATTGGGCTTACAGGCGTGCACCACCATGCCCAGCTTCCTCAGGATCTTTTTTGCACTAGTGCTCTGTTCTAGATAATTCACTCACAGGGTGTTTAAGTCGCTTTGTCATCTTCTCTGAGCCCCAGCCACAGGCCCGGCCTGGTATGTGATAGGGCAGGGTAGTCGGAGGGAGAAGCCTCAGATGCTCAGACTCGATCACTCAGGAGAGTCAACCTGCAGGTGGGTGGGTGTTTCCACATCACATGGAACATGAGAATCAGGCGAACAGGAAGAACGCTCAGCGGTTTATGAGCTTGGACTCTGGAGTCACACAGACCTGGCGTGAAGTCTGGCTCCCCCACCTTTTAGCTATGTGGCCTAAGCAAGTCACTTCCCTTCTTCATCTGGAAAGTAGAAGTAACAGCGTCAACTTCCAGGGCCAAGGGGAGGATAGATGAGATGATGTGCATGGAGAGGTCGGCACTGTGCCTTCTCACAACAACCATCCCAGAGGCAGAGCCTCCATTTACAGATGCAGAACCTGCGACCCAGAACGACATGACTCACTGAAGACCACACAGAGTGAGTGGCAGAGCTCAGGCCTGGCTGCTGGGCTGTGGAGTCCAGGGGTGGTTTTGGTGTGTGGGGTGGGGGGTAGTCTACCTCTGAGCTACACCCCCAGCCCTGTTTATCTTATTTTGGAACAGGGTTTCGCTTAGTGGCTGCCTCACTAAAGATGCTGAGGCTAGTCTGGAACCTGTCTTCCTCCTATCTTAGCCTCCCAAATACTTGGATTACAAGTGTGCACCACGATATTCAACTTGGGTTCTTAACCCTACATTATGCATATACTATTTTGGTTCCTGCTTTTTGGATGAGAAAATTGAGGTTAAAAAGTGACATATGAGCTGGGCGTGGTGGCACACGCTTGAAATCCCAGTACTTGGGAGGCTGAGACAGGAAGATCAGGTTTGCGGCCAGCCTCAGCTACTTAGTGAGGCCTCCGTAACTTAGCAAGACCCTGTTTCAAAATAAAGAATAAAAAATTGGGCTGGAGGTGTGGCTCGGAGGTAGAATGCCCCTGGGTTCAATCCCCAGTACTGCAAATAAATAAATAAATAAATAAATAAATAAATAAACATACATATGGCTGGGTGTGGTGGTGCACACCTGTAATCCCAGTATTTGGGAGGCCGAGACAGGAAGATTGCAGGTTCGAAGCCAGCCTCAGCAACTTAGTGAGGCTCTCAGCAACTTAGTGAGACCCTGTTTCAAAATAAAAAATAAAATAGGGCTGGGGTGTAGCTCGGAGGTAGAATGCCCCTGGGTTCAATCCTCAGTACCAAAAACAAAACAAAGAAAAGAAAAAGAAAAAAGTTACATATGACCTGCCCAAGGTCAAAGAGAGAATTAAAGGCAGGAGAGGGACTTGAACCCAGGCCTCCTTGGTGGAAAGGCCTATGGCCTCCCTGCGGATATCCAGATATCCAGAGTGTGGAGAAGCTTCAGATTTCAGGGAAAGCAGGGCCATGGTGTGTGTGTGTGTGTGTGTGTGTGTGTGTGTGTGTGTGTGTGTACGTACCTTGAGAGGAAATCAGAAGTTGCTGGCAAAACAAACGCCTCTTTCTCAGAGGCCCTCTGGGGACTGGGCAGGAGAGGTGGGGGCTGACCAGCAGGGCCACCATCCTGTCAGGGCTGAGCCAAGGACTGGATCTAAACAAACAGAAGCAGCTCTGGCTTGGCCACCATCCTGCTGTGTGATTTGTGGCCTCTCTCTGTCACTCTCTCTCTGTCTCCCCCGCCCCTCTGGAGACTCCTGCTGCCTCAAGAGGTGGCCTCTTAGGGTCAGGAAGCCCTGCACTCACCATCTAGCTATATAGCCAGGTGACAGGCCTCTGATCCCTCAACTGTAAAATGGGGGCTCCATCTTTGCCTGATCACTGGCAGAAGGGAAGATCCAAGGGTTTACCCCAAAGGCAAGTAATCCCTTGAGGTATCATACAAAGCATTCCCATGTCCCACCCCAACCCCCATGCTCAAGCTCTTAGTTCTCCTTTCCCTCCCGTCCGCGTGCCATCCAAACACATGGCATAGCAAATGCACGCCGCTGGATGCAGCATAATAACAACACGACGGCAACTGGCAGCGGTGGCCACCACCATGAACACGGGCTGCTCCGACCAGCAGCACTGCGCTACGTGTTCCCTGACATGATTTCTCACATAATCGCCGCTATAGCCATCAGTCCTGATTTACAAATGACCGACTAAGGTTCAGTAAAGCGACAGAGCAAGTAAGTGGCATGGCCAAGATGAGAAGCCATTTTATCCTGGAGGCGATAGGGTTGTCCAGGGTCATAGTCCACTGAGGGGCATAGCCCAGGGCCAGCGGTAGGGTGGGGAATATCTGGCCTGCTCTGTCCCTCCAAACCTCCTCAAATACCTAGCCTTTATGTATAGTCATGTATTACCATTCAAATGTGTCCAACTCAACTCTGGCTACAACAGCATTTTTCCAATATAAATATAATGTGAGGCCCAGTGGAATGGTGCATGCATAAAGTCCCAGCTATTGGGAGGACTGCTTGAGCCCAGGCAACATAGCGAAACCCCATCACACACACAGAAATATAATGCAAGCCACATATGTAATTTAAAATTTTCCAAAAGCTGTGTGTGTGTGTGTGTGTGTGTGTGTGTGTGTGTGTGTTGCTAGGGATTGAATCCAAGGATATTTTACTTCCAAGCTATACCCCTAGCCCTTTTTTTTTTTTTTG
>PVJS01016029.1:0-38024 GCA_004027185.1 Glis glis
AAGTCATCTTTACGGCACCTACCATCCACCTCCCTTCACCCACACCAAGAAAAGTATTCTGAAACTCATTTGCTTCCCATTAAACTAAAAATAACAATGTAGTTCACCACAAACAGAGCTGCCATAGAACTCCCAAGAGACATTCGTCCCATTGTCACTCCAACCCTGCAGGTCTTTTAAATAATCTGCAGAGAAAAAAAGATCATTAGAAACTGTTAAACTAATAATTTTAGCAAAGTTACAAATATGAAACCAATACACAGGATGAGTTACATTTCTATATTCTATGACCAAACCTAGAAGGAAATTAAGAAAATAATCACACTTAAAATTTTTAGCATCTAAGAGAATGAAATACTTAAAACTAACCAAGACAAAAGACTTATACACTGAAAAATCTAAAACTGTTCTAAAGTAAATAAAAATACTAATAAACAGAAAGACATCCAATGTTCATGGACTGGAAGACTTAATATTGTTTTTACAATGAAACAGATTTAAAACAATCTCTCAAAATCCCTAAATATCATTTTGGAGCAGAAATATAAACATAGCCCCAAAATGAAGATGGAATCTCAAGGAACTATAAATAGCCAAATGATTTGAAAAGAAACAATGCTATAGAATTTATATCTCCTAATTTTAAAACTCAAGACATAGCAATAATACTGGAAACACTGTGATACTGGCATGAAGAAAGACATGCTGAAACTGGGTTAAGACTAATGAAACAGAACACAATGCCCAGAAATAAATCCTTCCAAATGTAGCTAAGTAATTTTTGGCAAGGGTTCCCAGATCATTCAATAGAAAACAGGATGATCTTTTAAACAAATGGTGCTGGGAAAACTGAATATTCAAAGGCAAAAGAATTATGTTGGCCACTTACCTAAGACCATACACAGAAATTAATTAAAATAGATTAAAGACCAAAATATAAGCTAAACTTGGAGGGCATAATGGTGCATGCCTATAATCCCATTACTTGGGAGGTTGAGATAGGAGGATCACAGGTTTGATGCCAGCCTCAGCAACCTAGGAAGGCTTTGTTCCCAAAGAAAAAAATATAAATAGATGGGGGAAGAGCTCAGAGGCAGAATGTCCTAGGTCAATCTCCAGTCCATTACAAAAGATCTAAAACCTTAAAACTCTTACAAAAATTTTAGAGCAAAATCCTGACAACATTGTATTTGACAATGATATCTTGAGTATGACACCAAAACAAAGGCAGCAACATAAAAAATAAATTGGACTTCATAGAAATTTTTAAGTAATTTTCATCAAAAGGCATTTAAAAAGTAACTCACAGTATGGTAGAAAATATTTGCAAACCATATATCAGGGAAGGGATTAATACTTAGAATACACAAAACCCCTACACTCCTAAAACTTTAACAAAAAGTGATTAAAAACAGGCAATGGGACCAGGGATGTAGTGCAATTGTAGAGTGCTTGCCTAACATGTACATAGACAGAAGTTCCATCCCAATACTGCAAAAAATGGAAGGAGGGAAGGGGGAGGGAATTGAGTGGGATTTAAGGGAGGGATAAAAGAGCAATGTGTGCATGCATACTTCTGATACCCTGACACTCATCAAAATGTATAACTACAATGCACCAATAAATGTAATAATTACAACACACACACACACACACACACACACACACACACACACACAATGTGGGGTGGCAAGTCCTATAATCCCAGCAACTCAGGAGGCTGGGGCAGGAGGATCACAAGTTCAAGGCCAGATTGGGCAATTTATCAAGATCCTGTCTCAAAAACAAAACAAAAGAACAACAACAACAATAACCCACTTAATTTGAATGGTTTGGGAATAAAGTTCAGGGGTAGAGCCCTTACCTACATCCAGGTTCACTGCAGCCCAATCAGATGGCATTTTTTCTATAAACTCAGAATAGGCATACATTGGTGACATACAAAGGTGACTTTCTGTGTACCCTAGAAAGTTTCCCTTGGGCACATCAAAACAATTCTTCAACACCACATTCTCTGCTATATACCTTCAAAAAGAATATAGGTATCCACTTATCTTCCTTAGGCCCAGACCACCTCTAACACTCTGGTGCATCAAAACCAAACCAAACAAAACTACATTGGGAAACTAAGAATTTTTAGCTAGCATACACAAAAATAAATGAGCGATTCCTTCATAAGTCAAGGTTCTTTTTCCATGGGTTATGTCTAACAAGTTAAACAAGTGTAGTCCAGGTGGATTTATGGCATTCTTTGGCATTAAGTACACAATAAGGAATTTAAGTGCAGATTGTAAATACTCCTGAAAATTGTATGCTTCTGTTTTAAGGATTCAATGACTGGGGCTTAAATGATTAGTTATAAGCTAACTGAAGACCATAGGTTTACCCAAAGAACTTCATGCATGGAAAGCTTGAGTCTTCCATCACCCAAATTCAAGGGTAAAAACACAGGACATTCCTAGGTTTAAAATGCCTTGTAAATATGCAAATAACTTCACAAAATCATTTAAAACATTAGTATAAATAAATAAAAGTATTTACAGAATCAATAGCTAGTTACCAAAATAACCAGAACGAATATATCATACTCTAAATTTTGAAATGGCCAGTGTGTGTGTGTGTGTGTGTGTGTGTGTGTGTGTGTGAGTTTGTGTGTGTGTCAGTCACTGGGGATCGAACCCAGGGGTATTCTACCTCTAAGTTACACCCCCAGCTCTATTTTATTTTTTATTTTGAAACAGGGTCTCACTAAGTTGTGGGGGGGGGCTCACTAAGTTAAACCTTGAACCTGAATCCTCCTGTCTCAGCCTTGCAAGTACTGGGAATAAAAGTGTGCACCACCACGGCCAGCTCAAAATGACTATTTCACTGCTATCTGAAAGCCTAAAACTTTCAAATTTGTTGAGTAAAATCCAAATCTCAATAATATGCCTAACATCTAATTTTTTGTGTGGTACTGAACCCAGGGGCATTCTACCTCTGAGTTACACCTCCAGCTCCATTTATGTATGTATGTATGTATGTATGTATGTATGTATTCATTTATTTATTTATTTTGCAGTACTGGGGATGGAACTCAGGGGCATTCTACCTCTGACCTATATCCCCAGCCCTATTTTATTCTTTATTTTGAAACAGGGTCTTACTAAGTTGCAGAGGGTCACTAAGTAGCTGAGGCTAGACGCAAACCCGCATCCTCTGGTTTCAGCCTCCCAAGTACTGGGATTACAAGCGTGCACCACCACGCCTGGCTGTTTTTATTTTTTTGAAACAGGATCTCATTGGGTTGCTGAGTCTCACTGAGCTGCCAAGGCTGTCCTAGGACTTACAATCCTCCTGTCTCAATCTTCAAAATACTGGCATTACTGACATGTGCCACAGCGCCTGTCTACCATCTAATCTTTTAATAAAAATATTTATTGAAATTCACCATTCTTATTTCTTAAAGTGACCTACCTGACAGAAACATTTCCATACATTTACTGTTGGTCATTTTCATGATGGTTCTACCTGAGTAGGTAGACAAAGTAGGGTCAGCACCATAGGAGAGGAGCAGGCGGACAATTTCCAGGTAATCATTCTCAACTGCATCATGGAGAGGCCTAAAAAGAGACATGCGATGGAATTAAACTCAAGTACACCTGCTTGTTTCTGAGTTTTCCACTTCATCAACAAATAATGCAAAATGGAATGAATATTTGCTAAACCTTCTAGACATAGTATATCACTATCACTGATATCCAACAGATAAGGAAATTGAGCATAATATAGTGCTTGGCCCAAGGTCAAGCAATGAAGTATTCTGTTATTTCTATACCTAATATTTTAGCAGGATAGACTACTTCTAGACTAACTCTCAGATGTAAATGTATCTTAATCTAAGACCAACGAGATGAAAGACAAAATAGTTGAGTTTTCAAGGAACTTAAGCAGCAACTGACTGTACAAAAATGACCTAAAGAAGGGGAAATTTCTCAAAATATGGATGCCAATATGACAAGGAATTACACATTTTAAAAGATGCCTATTGTATATGTGTGTGTTTGTGTGGGGGGGGTGTTCTGGGGATTGGTCCCAGGGATGCTATACGACTGACCTACATCCCCAGCCTAATCTTTTCCTTTCCTTTCCTTTTTCCTTTCCTTTTTCCTTACGTTTTTCCTTTCCTTCCCTTCCCTTCCCTTCCTTTTCCCTTCCCTTTTCATTCCATTCCATTCCATTCCATTCCATTCCATTCCATTCCATTCCATTCCATTCTTTTTTTATGTGGTACTGGGGATTGAACCCAAAGATGTTCTAACACTAACCTACACCCACAGCCCCTTTTTTTATTTTTTTCATTTTGAAACAGTTGCTGAGGCTGGCCCTGAACCTGTGATCATCGTGTCTCAGCCTCCCAAATATTGGGATTACAAGTGTCTGCCATTGTGCCTAGCTGCCTACTGTATTTTTTGTTCCAATAAATTTGAAAATCTAGAAGAATTAAGACAAATTTCTAGACATACAGAGCTTACCTAAACTGAACCAAGAGGATATAGAAAACCTAAACAGACCAATAACTAGCAAAGAGATTGAAGCAGCATTACAAAGCCTTCCAACTAAGAAAAGCTTAGGACCAGAGGAATTTTCAGCTGAATTCTGCAAAGCATTTAAACAGGAACTAATTACAATATTCCACAAATTATTCCATGAACTATAAAGTGATGGAATATTCC
This sequence comes from Glis glis, assembly GCA_004027185.1. NCBI lineage: Eukaryota > Metazoa > Chordata > Mammalia > Rodentia > Gliridae > Glis > Glis glis. Next base: position 4,716 of record PVJS01016029.1, read on the forward strand.
CAAATCCAGTCTAAAAAGCCATTATCACCTTGTTACCCAAACCAAACAAAACTACCACAATTAAAGAAAATTAAATATCAATCTCCTTGATGAACAGGATTTCACTACATTGCTGAGGTTCTCACTAAATTCCTGAAACTGGCCATGAACTTACAAGTCTCCTGTCTCTGACTCTCAAATATGGCATTATAGGCATGCACCACCATGTCAAGTGATGCAAAAAATCTTAACAAAATACTAAAAACTCATATTCAATGAGCCAATGGCATAATGAACAGCGAAAAATAGAAAGTATTTGCTCTACACTGAGTAACAAGACAAGAATTCCCATTAACTCCAATCCTATTCAGTATAGTACTTGAAATTTTAGCCAGAGCATTTAGGTAGGAGAAGGAAATTAAAGGGATACAATTAGGGAAACAAGTTTTCTCTGTTTGCAGATGACCTGACCTTTTCCTTACAAGACCCCAAAAGCTCAACCAGAAGACTACGAGAACTGATACGCAAATTCAGCAAAGCAGCTGGAAACAGTATCAACTGACATAAAATAGATAGCTTTTCTACACACCAACAAAGAATCCACTGAAAAAGAAATCTGGAAAACAAGGTTATTTAGCACTATAATAGCAGAAAATTTACAGATTCTTGGGAAATGAGATGGGCATGTAGGTACTGGAGGCATTTAGATCTACAAACAGAAAGGACTAGAAAAGAATCACAATGTATTATGTAGTTAAAATTCCAAAAACTCAGAATCAAAATGTACAACAGAAAAGCGCCAAATCACTTAAAAAGGAAAATACACCAAAATAACAGCAGATTTCTCAATAGAAACTCTGAAGTCCATTAAGAATGTAATGATGTATTTCAAGCCCTGAAAGAAAATAACTGTCAACCTAGATTGCTATATCCTGCAAAGCTATCCTTTAGAATCAAAGGAGAAAGAAAAATTTTCCAAGGTAAGTATGAACTAGAGTAATTCATGGCCACTAAGCCTGTATTGCTGAAGATACTTAAAGGAACTCTATGCACAGAAGAGGAAGATAAAGGTAACAGATGATGGAAAATAAATCACCATATAAAAATAAGCAAACAAATTAGAATTATGATTGATGTGAATCTCAGAGATAAAATGAGAGGAGGTACCACATACCTGTATAACCCCGAATGTCCATAGTCCGAATTCTCCAATTAAAAGACATACTGGATTAAAAAAAACACACGACCTAATTGTTTCTTGTCTCACAGAACTATATAAAGACAATCATAGGATGAAAGTGAAAGTGTGGAAAATGATAAATGGAATCCAAAAACAAGCAGAAATAGACACTTGCATAACAAACAAATCAGAATTCAAGCCAAAACTAGAAAAGAAAAATAAGGGCATTATATTCTGGCAAAGTAAACCATCTACTGGTCCCAATAAAATAATGGCGAAAAACTTCAACGTAACATTCTCAGAAACAAGTCAGCCAGAGAGAAAAATTGACAAAACACACTACACTTAAACTTTACAACAGGAGACCAGCTGGATGTAGCAGACATCTACACAATAGTTTATCCAACAACAACTGAGTACACTTTCTTTTAATATCCTGTAGAACTTTCTCCAAAACACATCCCATATTAGGCCACAATATAGTCTTAAGAAACACACACAAAAAACATTGGTGGAATCTCTTGCATCTTGATAAACTATAATAAAATAAATTTAAACCCAAGAAGAAAAACTACAGAAGCTATACAATACACAGAGGTAGAACAAGACACTTTTGAATGATCAGCCATGTCACTAAGGAAATTAAAGGGAATTTTTTAAAAAGTCTTAACAAAGATGGAAGCACAACAAATCAGAATCTCTGGGACATAGCAAATGTACTTCTGAGAGGGAACTGTATAGCTATGAGTGACTACATTTAAAAAAGAGTTGTCAAATTAATAACCTAGTGATACACCTTAAGGTCTCAGAGAAACAAGAACAAACCAATTCTAAAACTAGTAGAAGGAAAAAAAGAATAAAGATTAGAGCTGAAATTAATGAAATATAAATCAAAATAACAATACAAAAGATAAATGAGACAAAGAGTTGGCTCTTTGGAAAAAGAAAAACATGATTAATAAGCCCCTAGCCAAACTAAACAAAAGGAGGAAAGACCCAAATTAATAAAATTGGAGAACATGGGAATATTACAAGAAACACCAATGAAATCCAGAGGATTATTAGGGAGTATTTTGAAAAATTACATTTCATTAAGCTGGAAAATTTAGAATAAATTTCTAGACATACACAAACTAACAAAAAAGCAAGCATATACAGAAAACATAAATAAACCAGAAAAATGGATGGAACTGGGGATTTTAAATTTAAGCAAAGTAAGTCATACTCAGAAAGAAAATTATTTAGTTTTCCTTCACATGTGGTGAAGGCTACAGGGAAAAAGCAGGGGGTAAACTGATGCCATTAAAGTAGAAGAGAGATAATTAGGGTAGATTGAGGAAGTTATTGGGGAGGGAAAAAGGAAGGGTGGGCACTGAAATTTATAAATTGTGTTTTTAAGCAACTGTTAAAATGGCACAATGAAACCCACCATTGTGTATAATTGAGATGATCAATAAAATAAAATTTTCATCTTAGGAAAATGTTGCAAGAATTTTATAAAAACATTGTCAAAATTTAGAATATTATAAATAGAATATGAGATTTGTAAACAAAATTTCAATAAAACTCTGCATTTTAAATGTCATCTTAATAAATATTAATTTCACCACCCAAATAAATTAGTGTCATCACAATATTAACAAACTCAACAAAAAGGGTCATAAAGAGGCTTGTCGACATAAAGAGAACAATGAAAGAACAAACTGAGTATTAAAAAAGCCCCAGAGGAAAGAAAATGGTAAGACAGAGAAAGATTGCATGCTCTCCCTGCCTCACAGTTTGGAGTACGAATCAGAGAGTTCTGCATTTACCCATATGTGGAACCCTACAGATTTTCTACCACACTAGCACTCACAAAACAAACTTACCCCAGCTGAGAAAATATGATCCCAGTACCTGGGCTAGCATATGCTATGCACTAAAGGATGCAGGAGTGTAATCTCAGAGGGTAATGGGGTGCCACTCTCAAAAATTGAAAGCCAGGGTGCTGTTCCATTGGGAAGAAGAGAGTGGATAGATATATATAGGCTCATGCACCACCAAGACTATATAAGTGGGCATAGTGAAGTGTATGCTGTGGGGCTGCCAATGCCAGAGACCCTTGACAGAAACAGACCTCACTCCAGAAGCAAAGTATCCACCTACCTCCCACTGTTAGAATGGCCACCTAATGAACAATCCATCCCTACTACCATGTGTACCACACCCACCTTTTCACCAGATTATCTCTACTCCTGCATGAAACTCTAGTGATTGGGGATGTATCTGATACCACCACAGCATGTACTGTACCCAAAATCAGTAATTACATGAAAAGCAGCTCTAGGGAAGGTACACAGTGGCCAAAACCAAGGCTGTATAAAAAATTGACATTCCCCCAAACACCTTCATGAGAAAACTATTTACTAAGAAAGCCACATTATAAAAGGGAAGAGAGAACAGATCCATCATATGTACAAACATCAATGTAGGTACATGAGACATTTGAAAAAAAAGAAGGTAACATTATGTCTCCAAAACAACAGAATAGCACCGTACCAACAGGTACCATCATCCAAAGAAAATGATATTAATAAAATGCCTGATAAAGAATTCAGAAACTGATTATAAAGAAACTCAATGAGATTCAAGAGAATACAGACAGCTGAATAAAATTAGAAAAACAATACAGGATGTGAATGAGAAAGTAAAGAGAAAGAGACCTTGAAAAAAATCAAAGAGAATTCTTGATAAAGAGAGACTCAACTAAGGGGGGAAAGGGGAAACAATTCAATAAAATAACAGATGAAAATTTATTCAATATGGGGAAATATATGGATTTCCAAGTACATGAGGTTCACAGGACCCCAAAAACACAGGACCAGAAAAGATCTGTACCCATACATATTGTAGTCAAACTTCCAAACATGGAAAACAAACAGATAACTCTAAACTTGAAAGAGAAAAGTACCACATCATGTAAGGTAGCCCCTTAGAATGACAATGGGCTTCTCAGCAGTAACTTTGCAGGCCAGGAGAGAATAGGATGATACAGTACATGTTCTGAAAAAAACAAAAACTGTCAACCAAGAATACTGTACTCTGGAAAACTATCTTTCAGAGATGAAAGTGAAATAGAAATAACACAAGACAAGCAAAAATTTAGGAAGTTCATGAACACATGACCTGACTGATTTTACAGAAAAATGTCTAACCCTACAGCATGAAAACACAAGAATTATGAAACCCACTGGAAGAGCAGACATACAAAAGTGAAATAGAAAAAATAAAACTTTGTCAATATAATAAACCACCAAACTTCAAGGACAAACAGCTAGAGAGAATTGATGGAGTCAACAATATTCAAAACAAGCAGAAGAAAATTATAAGAGTAATTCACTACTTACCAATAATAACTTGGGCCATTATTATTATTACTATTATTATTATTATTATTATTATTATTATTATTATTGACTAAATTCATTAATTAGAAGATAAAAACTGGCGGAATGGGTAAAAATAATGCCCCCCAAATGCTGCCATCATGAAGGCCACTTTGCTAGTAAAAACACACCTTGCCTGAAAAGGAAAAGATGTTCAACACCAATAGAAACAACAAAGGAGTAGGCACAGTTTTCTTATGCCAGATAAAACACATCTAAACATAAAAAGAGACTAAGAATGTCACTATAAAATCATCAAAAGATCCATCCAAGAAGGTATAACAATCATCACTGCACATATATCTAATGCTGCAGCACACAATTTTATGAAACATTATTAGATCTGAGGAAGGAAAACCAACAAAACAATAGAGGGAGACTTCAATACCCACTTTGTTCAATGAATATACCATCTTGACCAAAACCAACAACAAACATTAGAGGTAAACTAAACAAAAGCTCTAAAGGACCTATCAGATGTTTACAAAACATCTCATCCAAAAGCTACAGAAATCACATTCTTTTCTTCAGCATGTGAAGAAAATAGGCTATATATTAGGAAACAAAACAAGTCTCCACCAAAATAGTCATATTGTCTTTTATGAAAGAACAAAAAGGAATCATGGAGACTTGTCAAAGTGCAACCAAAAGGGTCACTGAAAAATTAAAAGAGAACATTTAAAACCTCTGAAACAAATAAAAAGGAAATATAATATCCAAAAGTTATGGGATACAGAAAGAAAAACAGTAAGGGGGAAGCTTACAGTAATAAATGCCTAAAGAAAAACCACAAAGATTTCAAATAAAAATCTAATGGTGTATCTCAGGGATCTATAAAAGCAAGAGCAATCCAAACCCAAAATTTGTAGAAGAAATAGCAACAATCAAAGCAGAATTAAATGAGGTCGAATCTCAAAAATGCAAAGGATAAGTGAAATGAAGTTTTTGAAGAGTTAAGCCCATTGACAAACCCTTCAATGGACAAAGAAGGAAAAAAATGAACCAATAATATTAGAGTTAAGAGAGGCCTTACAGCTGATATCAAGAAATAAAAGATCAGTAGAGAACACTATGAACAATTATATACCAGTAAACTGGAAAAATTAGAAGAAATACATATAAGAACATGGATGCATATGACCTGCAAAAACTGGATTGATAAGATATAGAAAACCTAATCAGACCAATAACAAGGAATGAGGTTGAACTAGCAATAAGCAGTTTCCTAAAGAAGAAAGTCCAGGATGATGAACTCACTACTGATCTGTGAAACATTTCAGAAAGAAACAACACCAAGTCTTCTCCAAACATTCCAGAAAAACCTTAGAGGGAATTCTGTTAAGCTTAAGGCCAGCTTTACCTTGTTACCAAAACCAGAAGATGCAAGGAACAGAAAACTATAACCAGTAACTCTAATGAACATAGATCAAAAACTCAGATACTAGCAAACAGAATTCAACATATATCAAAAAATTATTCATCATGATCAAGTGGGAAATATCCCATGTATGCATGGATGGTTCAATGTATGCAAACCAATATGTGAAATGCATCACAGCAGCTAAATGAAGAACAAAATCATCCTATTATATAAAAAGGTGCAGACAAAGCACCTGAAAAATTCAAGATGGCTAAATAAAGGTACCCAGCACTCATCTCTTCCTCTACAAAGAACCATTTAACAGGTATATAGCTGCAGTTTTATCTCTTTTATCAACAGAAGAAGACTGGAATTCAGCAAGAGAGACTGTAAGATTAAGAAACTTGAGATGACAACATAGAAAGAGAAAAAAAAAACCACCCTGACAACTGTTACTTGGGCTCTACAGGTAGGGGAGGGGGACTCCTTGCAGATTAAAGGAGGGAAGAGAGTCCAAGCAATCCCTATCAGTATGGATTCTGGCAGTCTTAGTTGCTGGGAAGTTTCATAGTCCTCACTGGTTTGCAGCCCAGTTAGGTCAGCAACCTGAAAATCACCACATTAGCTTTGCTTTGAAAAAGAATCCTACTTCATATGCCAATGAAACAATAAAGTGCTCTACCTAGAAGCCAACCTGAGAGATTAACTATTGGCTTAATTTGAGTCTTTCTAAGAGTCATAAACCCCTGCATATCCACATTTTTAGGATTCCACAGGCATTTCACTGCACTGCTCTGTGATTGAAGATCCTTGGGGGCACTGCACTGCAGGGACATGCAGGAGAACAGAGGGTGCATCCTTCAAGAAACAAGATCACGGTGCTATCCTTCTGATACCAAGGATATAACAAGTCACATGTGGACCCTATCAGTGCCAGGACTGGAAGCAGGCACCCGTGCAGTCCCCAGTACTATAATCAGGTACCTGTTGCTAACAGATCTTGGTGGCAGGAGACTTATTTCCTGATGATGCCCCTCCCACAATGTCACACTGTGGCCACCTTGAGCAACTTCTTGACTCCATCCATCACCATGTTCCCAAGTACATACTTCAGCTGAAGGGATTGGGAGAAAAAATGAATGTAGTTGCTCTCCTGTCCCTTGACTGAAGTGGCAGTAGGGAACACTGCATCCCCTCCACTTATGCAGTTCCCCCAACTGCCCCCACCTGACCATGAGTGTCTGAGTATGAGTAGTTCTCAGGGTTAGGAGAGTGCTTCTTTCCTGTCTCTCCCCAAGCAGCATTTTGGGCCTACACCAGTACCTAGTTGTAAGACAGGTACTTCACGCCTCTTACCATTACTGAGTCAGAGAGTGCTGAAGCCACTGCTAGTAGCAAAGCTAACTTTGGAAGTGCCTGAGGAAACCTCCATCACCTAATAGGGACCACCAAAACATATCATAAGAATAAAGAGTAAGCACCACACACCTACTGCTGTTAGTGCCACAATGGCCTGAGCCACTGGAGTGTCCCCACTCTTAAATGGCCTACAGGGAGAGTTAGTGTCTCCAACTCCAACATGGTACACATTGTGCCCATAAGAAGCTATAGGGAGACTATATACAATGGTACCCAAGTGGGGAAAAATCATTCTTGCACAACAAACTGACAGCACAAGACAGATTTTTTCCCAAGAGAAAGATGCTTAGTAAGAAGGCCACCCTATAAAAGTGGTAGAGACAAATGATCTACCAGATGCCTAAATATCAATGCAGGGGCAGAAGAAATAGTTTCTAAAAAGGACAATGTGAAAACAAACAAAACAAAACAAAACAAAAATTAAAAGGAAGGAAGGCCCAAAACAACAACTATTTAGAAATAGACCCCAAAGCAATGCAATTAATATGGATAATCCTGATAACTCGAAAGAATGGTTATAACAGTGCTAAATGAGATCCAAATATACAGTTAAATAAAATTATAAGACAACGTGAGATATGAATGAGGAATTCAGAATGAAGTAGAGATTTTGAAAAAGAACCAGACAAATATTGAGAACAGAGAGCTCAAAAGTAAAATAAAGAACAGTCATAACAGTCTAAATCAAGTGGAAGTAAGAATTTCTGAATTTGAAGACACATCTTTAGAAATAGCTCAGTGAGAGGGAGGACAGGAGAGAGAAAGAGAGAGACAGACAGACAGAAAGACAGAGAGAGAGAAGAGAGAGAGAGAGAGAGAGAGAGAGAGAGAAGAAGAGAAGAGAAGAGAAGAGAAGAGAAGAGAAGAGAAGAGAAGAGAAAGAAGAGAAGAGAAGAGAAGGAAGAGAAGAGAAGAGAAGAGAAGAGAAGAGAAGAGAAGAGAAGAGAAGAACAGAGAGAGGGAGAGAAACAGAGAAGAAAGAAGGAAGAGGGCACTCAAAGCCTTTTTGACATCCCTTTAGGTAGATATTCACAAACTAAAGGTGAAAGGATGGAAAAAAGATAGTCTATTCAAATGGAGCCCTAAAGCAAGCAGGGTTAGCCACTCTTATAAACATGTATGTCTCAAATGTCAGCGCACACACATACATAACAATAAAAATAATACTGATGTCAAGACCCTGGCCCACTCCAATACAATAATACTGTGAGACTTCAACACACATATCTCAACATTAGATCCATCATTCAGACAAAAAAATCAGTAAAAAACTCTTCTGACCTAAACAATATTATAAACCAAATGGACCTAAGAAATTTTCAGAATATTTTACCCAACAACAACTGAATTCACATTCTTCTCAGCTACTTATAGAACCTTCTCCAAAGGCAGGCCATATTCAAGGTCACAAAGCAAGCATTAGCAAATTGAAAAAAAACTGCTATAATTCCTTGCATGTTTTCAAATTATAATGGACTGGAAGTAGAAACCAACTACAGGAAGGAATTACATGAATTCATGGAGACTTAATGATAACCTTGAATGAAGATTAGATCACTGAAGAAATAAGGGAAGAAATTTAAAATTTCCAGAAACAAATGAAAATAGAGACACAATGTACCAAATCTCTGGGATACTATAAATATTTCTTTTTTTGCAGTGCTGGGGATTAAACCCAGGGGCATTCTACCTCCGAGCTACACCCCCAGTCCTGTTTTTTATTCTTTATTTTGAAACAGGGTCTCAATAAGTTGCAGAGGGCCTCACTAAGTAGCTGAGGCTGGCCGCGAACCCGGATTCTCCAGTCTCAGCCCCCCAAGTACTGGGATGACAAGCTTCATGATGCATCTCGAGGCCCTCAAAAAACAGAAACACACTCAACACCAATGCCAGTAGAAAGCAGGAAATAACTGAAATCAGGGTGCAAATCAATGAAATAAAGAATAAAAAGCAATAAAAAGAATCGATGAAACAAAGATTTTTTTAAAGATAACATTGATAAACCCTTAGGCAACCTAACAGAGTGAGAGAGAGGGAGAGGGAAAAGGAGAGAGAGAGAGAGAGAAAGACAAAAGAATTGGCCATTAAATGATCAAATATTGAAAGGAAATTAAAGATGGCAAAATAGAGGGAGACGGTGTGTTTCAGGAGCTCCAAGACTTGGAACTAAACCAGCAGGACGACTGTCTCTTGGCAAGGAAAGAAAAGTGACAGTCAAAATGTGGCAGAATTGGAGGCAGCAGAAAGAGCAGAGGACTGTAAAGAGCTCCATGCATCTTGCCTGGTGAGCAGAGAGCAGTGGTGGTGGCGGCACCATCTTGGCCAGACAGAGCCAACATTATAGCTCCCAGAGACCTCCAGCAATGAAGCAGCAGATCTTTGTGAAGCTGGCGACTACAGACCATCAACAAAAGCAATAAACTCTCTCTCCATGTTCAAAAAAGACCCAACTACCCACATAGCCCAGCTAGATCCTGTGACTGCAGCTAAACCCATCTCTCCCTGCAAGAATCTGAGAGGCACTCATCAAGACCATGAATTAACAAGTCATCCCAGCAGGAGACTACCCTGCGCAGCCACAGGGACTTGCATGTCAATGAACAGATTCAAAGGGTCTGTGAGTTTGAAAATCACCCCTGTGGAGGTGGGAGTGGGGACCACAGTTGGACACAGCAGAACGTGAATTAGCAGGCAGTCTCTAGGGACATTCTCGGATGGGAAGTATCAAGAGTCGCAGTTTGCTACACCCTTGCAGGCTCTCCAGCAATCACCACAGGACAGCCAGCTGTGGTGTCTGCGGGGTGAAATAACTCAGCCTACCACATCACAGGCTTGGAAAGCTATAAAATCGGGCCTGGCCATATTTGGGCGCTGGAAGCACCAATGCCAAAGTCCAACGAGGGCTCACATGATCAAAGCCACCCAGAGCAGTAGTGATGTTCCTGTGGCTATACTATATTATACAGTTCTAAGCCCCAGGCTTAGAACTTATATCTGTATAGATATAATATAGAACTGTATAATATAGCCCCAGGCTTAGAACTGTATAATCTCTACCTGCCAGAGCGTGAGCCCTGAAAGCCCTGAGGTTAGGCCAGCAATGGTTCAAGTGATCCATTGCTACAGGCTGGGAATTCAATACTCTTTCCTCCAGCAGAGTTTGTGCCTGGCACACATGCATGCCAGTAACTCACAGTGCTCCATGTGATCATAACCAGCAGATCAGGAGTGGTGTCCCAGGGGCCATCAAAGCTCAGCAAGCTGGGCCACAAGCTTGGAACATAGCAATCGTTGCCCTTGATGAGCTTAATCCCACTGATCATAGAGGCTGGAGGTCAGCGCTCTGCAGTACCCACGGGCTCACAATTAGCAGTTCAGTGGTGTTGTCTATGGGGCATTAAATCCCAACCAGCAGGCTTCAGGCTCTAAACAGAACATAATAGTCTCTGGCCCTACCGAGTTTGGGCCTGGAGAGCACAGCGGCCTGCAGCCAATCAGAGACTCCTGTTTGCCTGCACTAAGAACTATATCTGGTTAAAGAGGCTCGGGAGGGACAAACTGAAAAATTTGATGAGACAGATTGGTAGAGGCAAATATATAACTGAGCATAGACCTTATTATAATGGGATAACAAATACACACAGGACTGACACACAAAGGGGAAAAAGAAGTCAAGACAACAGAAATACAAACTTGAGAACCCTAAAAATATGTGAATGAAGAACAGCGAGGAAACAGTAAACTCCCACAACTCAAGAACAAGGGAGATTACCAATACTGATCTGCAGGAAATGCAAGAAGGAGAATTCTGAATTTTGATCTTCAATATGATAAAAGGCCTCAAAAAAGTCTACAGGAAATGAAAGAGCATATCAATAGAGAAATTGCGTCCCTAAGAAAGACCCAAAAAGTGGCTTTAAGCAAAATGAAGGTGTCAATAAATGAACTAAAGACCGCAACAGAAACCACCTCTGGCAGGCTAGACCATATGTAAAACACAGTATCCCTCTTGGAAGACAGTTCATTCATAACAGAAAACACATTCAACAATATACAGAAGAAAATACAACAAGACCTGAACATCCCACAAATATGGAACAATATGAAACATCCTAACTTATGGATAATAGGCATTGAAGAACAAACCAAGGGTAAATAGAAACCTCTTTAGAGAAACAATTTCAGAGCATTTCCCAAACATAGAAAAAGACTTGGATATCCATGTAAAGGAGGCATTCAGAAGAGCATCAAGACAAGATCAAAGAAGGACTTCCCCATGCCACGTAATAATCAAAATGACTAACATAGAGGCCAAGGAAAGAATCTTAAAAGCAGCAAGAACAAAAGAGTAGGTGACATTCAGGGGCAAAACAATAAAAATTATTTCAGACTTCTCAACCCAAGTCATGAAAGCCCAAAGGGGCTGGCAGGATGTACTCCACACACTGGAAGAAAACAACCTCCAACCAAGACTGCTATATCCAGCATTTAAAATTGATGGAGAAATAAAAATGTTTCAAGACAAGCAGAAACTAAAAGAATCCATGACTACCAAGACAGGACTAGAGAACATACCTAAAGAAATAAAACACAAAGAAGAAAAAAGAAGCAAATACCAGAATCAGAGAAGGAACAAAGTCCACCAAATGGGCAACTAAGCAAAGGGGAAACAACACTACATCAAACAGAAAATATAACTCAAAATAACAGGAAACAAAAATCATATCTCAATAATAGACTGAATGTCAAAGGTCTTAACTCCCCAATAAAAGACATAGACTGCCAATATGGATTAAAAAACATAATCCAACTATATGCTACATAAAAGAAACTCACCTTACAGCCAAAGATATCCATATGCTAAAGGTGAAATGATGGAAAAAGAAATACCATGCAAATGGAGACTGAAAACAAGCAGGGGTAGCAATGCTCATATCTGACAAAATAGACTTTAAGCTAAAACACATCAGAAGAGACAAAGCAGGTCACTTCTTATTAATAAAAGGAACAATCCAACAAGAAGATATAATGATAGTAAACATTTATGCCACAAATTTGGGTGCACCCTCTTTTGTAAAACAAACTCTTTGGGACATCAAATTTTCTTCAACTAACTTAGACCAGAGACTTTGAAATTACCCGAGAACATATGTCCTACACTTCATCATATAGGCACAGGTACAAATTTCTTCAGGAAGTCTTCCAAGACACAAGAAATAAAACAAGAATTAATATCTGGGATGGCATATTCAGAACTTAGGATGCAATTGGAATACAAGAAGGACTTCAGATAATGTAGGAAAAACCCCAGTGGAGTGAGGGACGTGGTCCAGGGGAGTGTGGTGGTGAGGGGAGGGAGAATAAATGAATCAGTTACACCAAAATAATGTACAAATGTGAGATTATCATTGGCAATCTCAATATCATGTATGGTGAGGGGGAGGGAGTAGGCAGATCGCCAGGGGGAAGCTCACCAAGTGCTGTGTGCATATATGTCACTGTCATTCTACTTTACATTATGATGTAAGAGTGCAATGCAATATGTGCATTGTGTAAATACAGTAATATGGGGAGACCTCAATACACCATTCACGCCACTAGACCAATCCTCCAGGCAAAAGATAAGTAAAGACTCTTAGACCTAAAAAACACCATAAACCAAATGGACCTAATAGACATATATAGAATATTTCAACCAACAACAGCCAAATACACATTCTTCTCAGCTGCTCATGGAACCTTCTCCAAAACAGACCACATCCTGGGCCACAAAGCAAGCACCAGCAAATTAAAAACAATGTAATAATTCCCTGCATCTTCTCAGATCACAACAGAATGAATGTAGAAATCAACAACAGGAAGACCAAAAGAAATGACATAAATACATGGAGACTGAATGATACACTCTCGAAGAAATAAGAGGAGAAATAAGAAATCCCTAGAATTAAACAAAAATAGAGATGCGACCAAAATAGAGACACGTAGCAAAATCTATGGGACACTTTAAAGGCAGTGAACTAAACCCAATACTTTACAAGCTACTCTGTGAAATCAAGAGATGGAATTCTACCAAACTCCTATGAGGACAGTATCACCTTAATACCAAAACCAAATAAAGATCCCTCAAGAAAAGAAAACTACAGACCAATATCATTGAACATTGAAGCAAAAATTCTAAAAATACTAGCAATGCACATAGAAAACCACATTAAAAAAGTACACCACGTCAAAAAATACACGTTGTACACCATGAACAAGTTGGTTTCACCTAAGGAAAGCAAGGCTGGTTCAACATACACAAATCAATAGATGCTATTCACCACATAAATGGAACTAGGGACAAAAATCACATGATCTTCTCAATAGATGCTGAAAAAGCAGTTGACAAAATCCAACACCCATTCATGTTAAAAACACTGCAGAAAATCTTAACAGAAGAAACATACCTGTGATAGTCAATCTAGGTTGTCAACCTGACCTGATCATGACACACCCAAGATCATGTGACTTTGGGTGTGTAACAGCAGATTAAACAGAAAGCCCTGCCCTGAATGTCGGCAGCAGGATTCTGATAGGTGCAGACTTAGATAAAAGAGGGAGAAGCCTCATAGAACGTGTGCGACTCTTTCCGAGGAAAACGCATCTGCTCTCGCCTGAGATCGTCGGCCGCCGGCTTCACCGTTCTCTGAAGAGCTTCTTGATCTTCTTGGCCTCCAGCCCTTCAAACTGAAACTTCACCATCGTTTCTCCGAAGAGCTTCCTGATCTTCACGTCTTGGACTGGGACTGAATTAGTGGTCGCTCCGATCCTAAGACTCTAGCTCTTAGACCATTCGACCAGCTACTGGTTCCTCTGACTCTCCACGTGCAGTCAGAACCTGGGACTACATTGCTTCAAACTGTAAGCCCATCTGATAAATCCCTTTTTCAAATATACTCATTCTGTGAATTCTGTTAATCTAGTGAACCCTGTCCAATACAATACCTCAACATCATTAAGGCAATATACAATAAACCCAAAGCCAACATTATATTGAATAAGGAAAAACTGCTGGAATTCCCTTTAAAATCAGGAACAAGACAAGGATGCCGCTATCACCATTCCTTTTCAATACAGTCCTCGAAACTCTTGCCAGAGCAATAACACAGAGAAGAGTATCAAAGGAATTCAAATAAGGAAGGAAGAATTAAAATTATCTCTATTCACAGATGACATCATCCTATATTTAGAGGACCCAAAAACTCAATCAAAAGGTTACTAGAGCCGATTAACAAATTCAGCAAAGTAGTGGGATACAAAAACAACCTTAAAAAAATCTTCCTATATCCCAACCATGAATCCACTGAGAAGAAATCCAGAAAAAATTCCATTCAGAGTAACCTCAAAACCAATAAAATACCTAGGAATAAACCTAACCAAGGAGGTAAAAGACCTCTACAATGAAAATTATAAAATACTGAAGAAAGAAATTGAAGAAGACCTTAGAAGATGGAAAGATCCCCTTGCTCTTGGATAGGCAGAATAAATATCATCAAAATGGCCATTCTACAAGATAGTGGGGGAGAAACCTCAGTGGATCTAGGGAGGTGGTAAAAGGGAAAGGGAGGGGAAAGAGTGAGGTTCATGAATGGAATCAGTACCACCGGATATGTGTACATATGTGAAAATACCAATGTCAATCTCATTGTCACTCTGTATGGGAAAGGGGGGAGGATAAGGACACAGCGTGGTGGGGAGGGCACGCACCAAGTGCTGTGTGTATGTATGTCACTGTCAACATGATTTACATTATGATGTGAGACTACAACGTACCAATAAAGGCATATAAAAATAGTAAAGCATAATTTGTAATAGTAAAAATGAAAAAAATAAAATATCCACACTTTAGATATGCCTGAAGGAGAAAATTTTTAAAGTTATTGCATCTATTTCTCTCAATATTTTTTGATACATTTGATGAACTAATAGATGAACTAATTCCCTTAATCTAAGAAAAGACAGGGACATTATCATGAGGATCCAAAATAGACAAGGCCAAAAAAAATTTTTCACTGCAACCACATCATATATAGTCACTGTCAAAATGACAACACAATAACAAAGAAGAAATTAAATGTGCACTACAAATAGGCACCAAGTCACATTTATATCCCCATTAAACTATAATTTCTTAACAGAAACCCTGTAGGCCAGGGAGAAGTAGAGTGACCAATTCCGAATTTTGAAAGTAACTGCCAACCAGAATACTTCACCCAAGAAGACTATACTTCAGAAATGAAGGAGAAACACGGACCTTCAAAGATAAGCCAAAACTGAGGGAACTGATGACTATCAGACCAGTCTTACAAAAATTGCTTTACAGAGTACTGTATCTAGAAGTGAAAGAAGGATATCTATGATCATGAAAGAATGTAGAAGTATAAATTCAATTATAAGAATGGCACCCAAAAGAGAAATGAAATGAATTAACCTTATCAATACAATAACCATTACACTACAAGCTGAAAAAGAGGAAGAAATGAACAAAAATACAAAACAATTACAAGGCAAACAAAAAAATTGGCATGTGTCATTATTTATCAATAATAACTCTGGCCGGGCATGGTGGCGCACGCTTGTAACAGCAGTACTTTGGGAGGCGGACACCGGAGGATCTGGGTTCGCGGCCAGCCTCGGCTCTCTCTCTGTCTCTGTCTCTCCCTCTCTCCCTCTCTCCCTCTCTCCCTCTCTCTCTCCCCCTCTCTCTCTCTCTCTCGTTAGTGAGGCCCTCCACAACTTCGTGAGACACGGTTTCAAAATAAAGTATAAAAAATAGGGCTGGGGGCATAGCATGAAGGTAGAACGCCCCCGCGTCCAATACCCGGTTCCGCAATAATAATAATAATAATAATAATAATAATAATAACAACAACAACAACAACAACTCTGAATGCAAATTCTTTACTTAAAAGATACAAACTGGCTGAATGCACAAAAAAGACCCAAATATTATACGGCCCACAAACTTAAATGAGGACACACAGAGACTGAAAGTGAAAGGAAGGAATATGATAGTCCTAGCTAATGAAAACCTACAGCAAGAAGGAGTAGCTTTACTTAAATCTGACAAAGTAGACTTTGAGATAAAAACAGTAAGAAGAGACAAAAGAAGTCACTGTATAATTATCCAAGGGTCAATTCATTGAAAAGGTATAATGGCTATACATCTATGTGCATTGCATGTTGGAGCACTAATTTAGATATAAAAGATTACTATCAGGCTTTTAAAGGGAGAGAGAGAGGCCTCAGTACAATAATGGTCGGGGATTTAAACACCCTACTCTCACCAACAGAAAAATAACCAAGAAATATCAGAATTAAATTACACTCTAGACTAAATGTATTTATTTCTTTAGAGAGCAAGTCTATGCAACAGCTACAGAATACACATTCTCCTCTTCAGCACATGGATTTTCCTCCAAAAGAGATCATATTTTAGGCCACAAAACAATTCTTAACAAGTCCAAAATTGAGCTCACATCTTATATCTTCTCTGGTCACAATGAGTTAAAGTGAAAGCCAAAAAGAAAATAAATTCTAGATAATATATGTATTCACAACACAACACACTTTTTGCATAAACAACATGTTATCAACTAAATCAATTCGGAAATGAAAGCATTTCTTAAACCAAGTGTAAATGGAAATAATATACCATTAATTCATGAGATACAGTGGGAGTAGTACTAAGAGGGAAATGTAAACAAACGAAAGCCAAACCAAAAATACAGAAAAATGAAATGGACAATCTAATAATGAAAATCTCAGGGACACATAAAAGCATGAAATAAACAAACCCAAAACTAGTAGAAGGATGGAAATAACAAAATGAGAACAGAAATAAACAAAATAGAGATCTAAAAACAATACAAAGATCAGTGAATTTGGGTGTGGTGGTGCTCGCCTGTAATCTCAGTAGTTAGGAGGCTGAGACAGGAGGATCACAGGTTTGAGGCCAGCCTCGGCAACTTAGTGAGACCCTGTTTCAAAATAAAAAATAAAAAGAACTGGGGGTGTAGCTCAGAGGTAGAATGTCCCTGGGTTCAATCCCCACTACCAAAAAAAAAAAAAAATCAATACAACAAGGAGTTTTTCTTGAAAAGATAAACAAAACCCACAAATCTTGACCCACATAAAGAAAATTAGAGCTGAAAACAGTAACATTACAACTAAAAACCACAGAAATGCCATGAATGTTCAGAATATTTTTAAAAACACATGCTAACAATTTGGAAAATCTAGACAAATATCTGTACATGTATGATTTGCCAAAATTGAATCAAGGTAACATAAAAGACCTGAATAAAACATAAGTAATGACACTGAATCAGTCATAAAGTTCTTCCCCCAAAATAAAGCTCAGAAACCATGGCTTCATTGATGAATTTGACCAATCTTTTAAAGCATAACCAAAAGCATAACTTTTAAATCAAACTGTTCCATAGAACTGACAGAGAATCCATCCAAATTCATTCTATGAGTTACCAAGAGAAGAATGACAACAATCACAAAAACTATAGATCCATATCCTTGCTGAACACAGACACAAAAATTCTTCATAAAAGACTAGAAAACTGAATTCATCAACGAGATCATTCACACTGGGCGTAGTGGGCATACCTGTAATCCCAACCTAGTGAGACCCTGTTTTAAAATAAAAAATTTTAAAAAAAGACCTTTCACTATGATCCAAGTCATTTTCATTCCAGGAAAAAAAGGAAATTTCAACATACCCAAAATATGGATGTAATGCATATCTAAAGAACAAAGAATTAAGGAACATCTGAATTCACATAGAAAAAGCATATGATAAAAATCAACATCCCCTTGGAGGGGAGGAAGATGGTGAATGAGTAAGAACCTATTGTGAGCTTGCCTCTGACTCAGGGGTACTCCATGTTGAGCTGCAATCCACACCCCAGAGTACACTCAAGGGAGGTGGAAACTGAAAACAGTGAAACTCAACAATATTTACAAGGAATCATTTAAACACCAAGGCTGAAAAACGAAAAAGAAAAGAAAACAGAAGAAACAAATCCCTGAGCAAGTGGAGATACGAAATGAGAACAATACCGTGCACTTCTGATCAGCAGAAACTTTGAAAACCCCAGAAAATCTCATATCCAGCAATCTGACATTTACTCCACAGACAGCAAGGGCACCAGACCCAGAATCACACATTTCTGCAGTGGCACAGGAGAGAAAAAGGTGACCAAACCCAACACCCTGTCCCTCCCCACCTCCCTAGACCCACCACATGTCCAGTGGCAGAGGTGTGTATGTGATCCACAGGGAGGTGAGTGCAGGTCCCATACAGTGGGTAAATGATAAGATACCTTAAAATGAGGGGATGGGAACACACGCAGGCCTTGGCTGCCCACCACACACAAAATCCTGAGGAAAATACCGGGCATAGAAGTTGCAAACCAATCCAGCCATTTCTGTGGAGAGCATAGATTCCCCATACTCCTGGAAGGACCCGGCACCTGGCACTCAGCACTTGTTGCCCCTGCAGACAGAGGGTCTCACCAGAAGACCTAGCGCTGGAGCTGCAGATTGACTTGTTATTTACTGGTTTCCAAGTGGGCGGGAATGCTTGGATCATGCACAGGAATCTAATGTAATAAGCGGGCCCTGAACAAAGATCCATGAGGGCCATAAAATATGGCCAAGTGCAAGAGGTTTTTTTTTTTTTTTGCTGTTTTGTGTTTGTTTCTTTGTAGGTTATTCCTCTTTTACCTATTGCATTTCCCCCCTCTTTCCTCCTTTTCTTTTTCTTCTCTCCATTTTTGGAAATGCTGGGGGTTGAGCCTAAGACTCTTGTGAACTCTGCACAAGCATCCTGTCACTGGGCCACACCCCAGCCCAGAAGAACCTCTCCCAAGCAACCAGCAGTCTTAGCCATCTCCTCCTTGCTCTTCCACCCACTCTGCCTCAAAACAAAATGGAAAAACCAGCAGGCAGTGGAGCAGAGACTTGAACCAGAGCTCTAGAACAGCATTCACATCTCTACTAAGCAAGCCTCAATCCAAGAAGAAAGAGAAACTCCACAAGAGACTATCCAAAGTCACAACATTCAACTGCTCTCCAACAAGGAAATTTTAATCTCTGTTAAACAATTCTTAAAGTTCCTGTCTTCTTTTTTCTTTCTTTTTATTTTCCTTTCCCATGCCTTGTGTTTTTTTCCACTTATCGCTTTATCTATATATTCTATATTGTGTACTGGAATATTCATTTATTTTCAGTATCTTTATTTTATTAACTTTTTTCTATCTTTTCTTAAACTCTTCTACTAGATTATATTTTCTACTTTATACCTGCATCTCTCACTCTATCTCCTTCCCCTCCATTTACCCTTCACCATTGCTTATGTCACAGTTTGCCCCTGTATATGCCAGCTGACTCTTCTAAACTCCTACTGCTGAAGCTGGACCAGAGAGGTGAACCAACAGGATGGACTTTCTGACACTAAGGAAAGGCCAATCCCGGCCCACAGGTGGAACTGCCCAGCACATGACACATAGAAGCTTAGAAACACACGGGCACTAACTGCACTGGCCCGCACTTCAGAGACCACTACTAATACTATTAGAGAGGCAACGGGCTGGTCCTTGGTCTTTAAATACCTGCAATCCATCAATGCCACCAATGCAGCAGGCAGACAGACTCCTGGAGTATCTGCAACCCAGGACTGACAGTCTATGGGCAGAACAACCGAGGGGTGATAAGGGACACAGACCACAGAGATGGTATTGTAGGGCAATAAATACTAAATGGAAATAGAAAGCTGTGACTAACCATATGGCTTAAACTATTCACTTTTAAGACATACCTTGAGTAAATATTTACCTTCACAACAGGATATCATAAAGGGAGAGTGACTAGACATCAGAATTCTACAGAGTAAAAAAGAGAGCCACAACAGATACAAACTTAAGAAACCTGAAAACATGAGAAAGAAGATTAGCAAGGAAACAACGAGCTCCCACAACCCCACAACAACAGAACTCACCAACTCAAAGAGGAGAATTCAGAACTTTAATACTTGAAATGATTCAGGATTTTAGAAAAGAGTTCAGATGAGACTGAAAGTTGTGAAAGATCATATTAACAAAAAAACTGATACCCTGAACAGGAATCAAAAAGAAGCTCTGAAGGACGTGGAGGTTGCAATAAATAAAATGGAAACTTCAATCAAATCATCAATGGTAGACTAGACCACATGGAAAACGGTTTCACTCCTAGAAGAGAACAGTCCAAAAATGAACGCATAGTCTATAGTTTAGAAAAATAAATTCAACAGCATGAATGGGACATCCAACTGATTTGGGATACCTTCAAAAGAGCAAATCTGAGAATAATAGGCACAGAAGAGGGTCTAGAAGCCAAAACCAAAGGAATAAAAAAATCTCTTCAGAGAAATATTATCAGAGAATTTCCCAAACATAGAAAACGAGGGTACTACAGAGGTACAGGAAACATATAGAGCCGCAACTGGACAAGCTCAGAGAAAAGGTTCACCACGCCACATAATAATCAAATTGACTAATGTAGTGACCAAGCAATGAAAGTAAAAGATCAAGTGACATTCAGAGGCAAAACAGTAAGAATCACTCCAGACTTCTCAAATCAAGTCATGAAAGCCAGGAGAGCCTGGAGTGGCATATTCCAAACCCTGAAAGAAAACAACTTCCAGTCAAGACTACTCTACCCAACAAATATCTTTCAAATCTGATGGAAAAAGAAAAATTTTCCAAGAAAAACAGAAGCTGAAAGAATTTTTGTCTTCCAAACAAGCACTAGAGAAAAGACTCAAAAAGATAAATCACGAAGAAGAAATAAAAAATATGCCAGAACCAGTGAAATGATTTCCATCAAATGAAATAAGCAAAGAAGAAAAAACACAGTTCAACAAAACAAACAGTTGCAACAGAAAGTACAACTCAAAATGATAGAAATAAAAACTCATCTCTTACACTGAATGTCAATGGCAGCAACTCCCCAATTAAAATACATAAAATGGCAGAATGGATTAAAGATCATAATCCGTCTATATGCTACCTTCAAGAAACACACCTCACAGGCAAAGATATCCACGAACTAAAGGTGAAGGGATGGAGCAAGGTAGTCCATGCTGATGGAACTCAAAGACAAGCAGGGGTAGAAACTCTCATATCAGACAAAATACACTTCAAGCCTAAACTTACCAGAAGAGACAAAGCAGGTCATTTTTTACTGCTAAAAGGATCAATCCAAAAAGAGGGTATAATAATAGTCAACATTATTCTCTGAATACAGGTACAACCACTTTTATGAAACAAACTCTTCATGACAGTAAGTCTCATACTAACCCCAATACAATTAATACTGGGAGACTTCAACACTCCTCTCACACCACTGGACTGAACTTCCAGACAAAGGATCAGCAAAGGTGCCTCAGACCTAAAGAATACCTACTGTCATATACAGAATAGTCCACCCAACTACAGCTGAATACAGATTCCTTTCAGCTGCGCATGGAACCTTCTCTAAAACAGACCATATCCTAGGCCACAAAGCAAGCACTAGCAATTTCAAAAAATGTGACATACCGGGCGTGGTGGCGCACGCTTGTAATCCTAGTACTTGGGAGGCAGAGACAGGAGGATCGCAAATTCGCAGCCAGCCTCAGCTACTTAGTGAGGCCCTCTGCAACTTAGTGAGACCCTGTTTCAAATACAGAATAAAAAATAGGGCTGGGGGTGTAGTTCGGAGGTAGAAGCCCCTGGGTTCAATCCCCAGTACTGCAAAAAAGTGAAATAAATAAATAATACTTCTCAATCTATTCCATGAAAATCAAGAGAGACAGGATTTTCTCAAACACATTCTATGAAGCTTGTATCACATTAATATCCAAACCAAATAAAGACAGCTCAAGAAAATTATAGACCAATATCGTTGATTAATTTAGATGCAAATTTCTAAACAAAAACACACCTTCAAAACCATAGTAAGAAAATTATACACCACGAGCAAGTCGGGGTCATCACCAGGATGCAAAGCTGGTTCATCATACAAAAAACAATCCATGTAATTCACCACATCAACAGAACTAAGGACAAAAATCACATGATCATTTCAACAGATGCTGAGAAAGCACTCGACAAAATCCAACACCCATTCATGATACAAACACTGCAGGGAATCAGAATAGAAGGAACATACCTCAACATCATAAAGGCAATATACAATAGGCCCACAGCCAACATTGAATGGGAAAAATCTATGAGGGTTCCCTTTAAAATAAGGAACAAGACAAGGATGTCCATTACCACTATTCCTTTTCAGCCTAATTCAAAAGACTCTAGCTAGACCAATATGCAAGAGAAAGACAATCAAAGGAATACAAATAGGAAAAGAAGAAATGAAATTACCTCTATTTGCAGATGACACGATCCTATACTTAGAAGACCCCATAAACTGAAACAAAATACTTTTAGAACTGATTAACAAATTCAGCAAAGTGTCTGGATAAAAAATAAATCTAAAAAACTCAGAAGCTTTTCTATATGCCAACCATAAATTCACTGAAAAAGAAATCCAGAAGACAATTCCATTCACAATAACCTCAAAAACAATAAAAAACTTAGGAATAAATCTAACCAAGGAGGTAAAGACCTCTATAATGAACATTATAAAACACTAAAGAAAGAAATTGAAGATCTTAGAAGATGGAAGGATCTCCCATGCTCTTGGATAGGCAGAATGAATATCATCCAAATGGCTGCCCTACCAAAAGTGATCTACACATTCAATGCAATCCCTATTAAAATACCATGGTCATTCTTAACAGACATAGAAAAATCAGTCCTTAAATTCATCTGGGCAACAAAACACCCAGGAGAGCCAAAATCATTCTCAGCAATAAGAACCATGCAGGAGGCATCACAATTCCTGACTTCAAACTATACTACAGAGCCATAATAATAAAAAAGAGCATGGTATTGGCACAAAAGGAGACACATAGGCCAATGCAGCAGAAGACTCAGAAAAAAATCCACACACTTCCAGCCAATCAATATCCAACAAAACATGCTGAAAAAAGATAGTCTTTCCAACAAATGATGTGGGCAAAACTGGTTATCCATATGTAGAAACATGAAAACAAATCCCACTTCCTTAACCTACACAAGAGTCAACTCAAGATGGATCAAAGACCTGGAAATTAGACCATAGACTTTGCAGTTACTCCAACATAAAACATGGGTTAAAAAATTCTTCAATAAAACCCCAAAGGCACAAGAAATTAAAACAAGGGTTAATATGTGGGATTGCATTAAACTGAAGTGCTTCTGTGCAGCAAACTATCAAGAAACTCGAGAGAGCTGACTGAATGGGAAAAGATCTTTGACAGCCACTCCTATGATAGAGGACTAATATCTAGAACACACAAAGAATTCAAGGAACTCAACCGCAAAAAAAAAAAAATAAATAGCTCAGTCAAAAGTTGGGCAAGTGAACTAGATACTTCACAAAAGAAGAAATACAACTGGCCAATAAATATATAAAAATGTTCAACATATTTAGCAATCAGAGAGATGGAAATCAAATCAAAACTTCCCTGAGATTTCACCAAACCCCAATTAGAATGGCAAATCAAAACTTCCCTGAGATTTCACCTAACCTCAATTAGAATGGCAATCATTAAAAACACAAATAATAAATGTTGGTGAGGCTGTGGAGAAGGAGAAACTCTGATATGCTGTTGATGGGATTGCAAATTAGTGCAACCACTTTGGAAAACAATGTGGAGGGTCCTCAGAAGAATGGGAATGAAAATACCATATGATCCAGCTCTACCATTCCTAGGTATCTACCCAAAAGAATGGAAACCAAACTACCATAGTAATGCATCCGTACCTATGTTTACAACAGCACAATTCACAATTGCCAAACCATGGAACCAGCCAAGATGTCCATCAACAGGTGAATGGATTACAAAACTATGGAATATAGACACAATGGAATTTTACGTAGCCATATAGAAGAACAAAATCATTGCAGGGAAATGCATGGAACTGGAGAATAGTATGCTAAGTGAGACTACTCAGTCACAAAAAGTGAAAGGTCATGTGTGGAAGTTAGGGAGAAACTGGGATACAGGAGGAAACTGGGATACTGGAGTAGACAAAGAAGGAGAAACCTTAGCAGAGTGAAGGAGGGGAATTAACTGAAATAGATGGAAGGTGGGAAGATTTGAAGAGGGAAATACTTCAATGGACATGATGTACATACACAAACTTATCAGTGCCAATCACTGCATGGAGCACAGCAAGGTGGGGAGGAGGAGTGGAGAAGGAGTGGAGTGGGAATTGGGAGAAAGCTCACCAAGTTCTATGTACATGTATGCCTCTATCACCCTGAACGTCATTAAGATGTATGATTACAATGCACCAATACATACATACATACATAATGAATATATATATATATATATATATATAAATATATAAATAAATAAATAAATAAATAAATAAATAAAATAACAACATCCCTTCATGATAAAAAGCCCTGAACAAATAAAGTATGCAAGTATGCAGTATAATAGAGATTGTAAATACAAACCCACAGCCAACATCATGAATGAGGAAAAACCGAAAGTATTTCCTTTCAAATCAGGAACTAGCCAGGCGTGGTGGCACACGCTTGTAATCCCAGTACTTTGGGAGGCGGAGACCGGAGGATCCGGGTTCGCGGCCAGCCTCAGCCCTCACTCTCTCTCTCTCTCTCTCTCTCTCTCTCTCTTTCTCTACCTAGTGAGGCCCTCTGCAACTTCGTGAGACCCGGTTTCAAAATAAAGCATAAAAAATAGGGCCGGGGGTGTAGCGCGGAGGTAGAACGCCCCTGCGTTCAATCCCTGGTACCGCAAAAAAAAAAAAAATCAGGAACTAGAAAAAGGATACAAAATAAACATGCTAAAATTGGTAACTTTTCTATACAGTAATGAATTTTCTGAAGAATTCATTAAAGCAACTCTACTCCCACTAGCTATATTTTAAAAACCCAACAATAAACTTAAACAATGAACTTACAGAGCTCTACCATAAAAACTGCAAAACTCTGATGAAAGGTATTGAAAAAAACCATACTAAAAAACATGGAAAGACTTCCCATATTCATGGGTGGACTAATTAGTGTTGTTAAAATGTCCACACTACACAAAGCTATCTGCAATGCAATATAATCCCCATGAAAATAACTAGGGCAAGGTAAAATAGTATTTGTAAAAAGAGGAAAACCAGAAAGAAGAGGAAAATAAAATTACAAATCAAAAGTTAAAAACAATTTTAAAATAGTTGACAGAATTATCAACAGCAGTTTCAATACAGGTAGGAGAAGGGGGTAGGAGCCAGGTGGGATACACACCAAGTGCTGTATGCATGGATATATCTATTACTCTGGACCTCATGATTTATAATTACAATGCACCAATAAAAGTATATAAGCATAAATAAAAATAATAAATTCTTTAAAAATAATAAGAGATAGCATAGAAAAAAAGAGTAAAAATAACTCCTCTTAGCTAAGGTGTTCTGAAATCATTTTATTAAGGTCTTCTAAAGCTGGAATCCATTGTGTATGGGACACAGTAGTGGGTCATGATTAAGCTTACTGTAATTCCTCCCTGGTCTTGCCAAATGAATTGAGGCAGTATGAAGGTTGAGCCTCATGTTTCTCACTGACCTGAGTAAGGCAGACTGTGTGCCATTCTAGGGATATATTCTTTCTAGAAGTTTTTTGTCTGTAAACCCAGAAGCATGGCAAATGTCATAGCTGCGGGGAGTCCTCAGGAACTGAGTTTTGATGAAATGTTGACAACACTGAGCTGTATATTTGCTCTAGGGGTTCTTAACTCTGAGTGCCTAAGATCAGAGGGAATGTCCAAGCCATGGAATGCCTCTGCCCAGCCACAATTATGTCATGTGGCTGCCCACCTGCGCAGGCAATGCAGAGCAAGGTGTCCACAGGGAACCTGAAATGTGATCATCCCAAGTGTTATGACCCTGCCCGACAGCAGTTTAGTCTCTGATAAGAGGACCCTTCTCAAGAAGGCTTCTGGCTATGGCACTGAGAGTTTGCTGAGATGCACTGAATTCCTTCTCTAAAGCTAGCTTGTTGTGCAAACTGCAGGCCAACTATTTATTTAAGCTATCTGCAGGGTGCAGCCTTCTGTATCATGCTGTGAATTCTTCTCTTTCATCTTTACTCCCTCAGAGGGGAGAAATCCCCTTCCTCTGACCAAAGTGTCAGAGGAATAAATGCTTACTCATTTATTCTCCCTACTGTATGGGATTCACTCTTTCATTGTCTGGGCTGTCAATTTCCAGTGCTCACACATAGCCACTCACTACCACAAGCAGTTACACACCGTTTATTTTGTTTCCATCCAATGTAGGAGAAAACTAGTACTGGCTGTCTCTATTCTGCCATCATGAGTTCCTTACTTATTGTGCACTATTCACAATACTAGAGATATGGAATCAGTCCAGGTGCCAATCAACAAATGAATGGATGAAGAAAATATATGTACACAACGGGGTACTGTGTAGTATTACTTAGCTATAAAGAATTAAATCCTGCCATCTGCAAACTAAGCAAAATTAGCCAGATATAGACAAATATTGTGTGTTTTCTTTCACATGTGGAAACTAAAAAGAAAATGACTTGAAAGTAAAAGAGGGACTATTAGGATCTAGAGAGTGGGCCAGGGGCTAGGGAGAGAAAGCTTTTATGATCAAAAGCTCAATACATGTGTGTTTGGAAATATTACAGTGAATCCCAAATATTTGTACAATTAATATGTGTTAATCATTATAATGATAATACAAAATAAAATCCACTCTAATATACATTTAATATGCTTTTTGGTATATTCTAACCATATATCATGTTGAGTTTTAGTGTGAGAGAAACATACATGCACATAGCACCCAGTTGTGGATCCCAACCCACTCCCATCTCCCTCCCGTTCATAATACTGAAACTGGTATTGACAGCTTCACAAATGTACATAGGGTTATTTGAACTGTTTTCTTCATCAGGTCTCCTTTTCCCCCTCCCCACCTGCTTCCAAAACCCCCTTCCACTATTCTAATAATATCTCTCCTCATTTTTCTGAGGTTTGTTTTGCTTCCTAATTTCTCTCTAGCTTCCACATATGAGAGAAAACATATGACCATTCACTTTCTGAGATTGGCTGATCTCCCTTAGCATAATAATCTCTAGTTCCATCCATTTTCCTACAAATTACATAATTTCATTCTTCTTTGTGGCTGAATAAAATTCCATTGTCTGTATATACCACAGTTTCATAACCCACTCATCTGCTGAACAGACACCTAGGCTGGTTACACAAACAACCCAATCAAAAAATGGGCATTGAACTGAATAGATATTTCTCAAAAAAAGAAATATGAATGACCAATAGATATATGAAAAATGTTCAACATCATTAGCAGTCAAGGAAATGCAAGTCAAAATTACACTAAGATCTCATCTAACCTCAGTTAGAATGCCAATCATCAAGAATACAAACAGTAATAAGTGCTGGCAAGGATGCAGGGAAATAGGAACTCTTATACACTGTTGGTAGGTTTGCAAATTAGTAAGCTGCTACAGAGATCAGTGTGGCAGTGCCTCAAAAGACTAGGAACAGAACCACCGTATGACCCAGTTATACCACTCCTTGGTATTTTCCCAAAGCAACTGAAGTCATAATAGTATAGTGATATATACATACCCATGTTCCTGTTTTTAGCAGCACAATTCACAAGTATGTCTTTTCATTGGAGAGTTTAATCCATTTACATGAAGATTAATTACTTTATGAAGAAATTCTGTCATTTTGGACCTCCTTTCCTATGCCTTATTGCTTTTTAGTCCCTTCTTTCCTGCACTGATATCTTTTGATATAGAAATATCTTTATTCCCTTCTCATTTTCCTTTTGTGTATACTCTATAGCTAACTTTTTCTGTTTACTATGTGGGTTATATTCAATATCCTAATGTTATGATATTTTAACTTATGACACCTTAATATAATTAACATAAAGAAACTGTACTCCTATAGAGGTTCTTCCCTAACACTTTCAGCTGCATTTATATATTTATTGCAGTGCTAAGAATAGAATCCAGGGTGTTTCATATGCTAGGCAAGAACTCTACCACTGAGTTACACCTCCAGCATCATTCTCTATTTTTGAAGTCACAGAGTTCCATCTTTATATGCTCTCTTTTCAAAATCACAGCCAGTTTTTTAATGCATTAATCTCTTAAATTCAGTGAATTCAATTTGTTTTGTTTACTTTCATGTTGATTTGAAGGACTCCCGTTAGCACTTCTTACTATGGAATTATCTGCCTTACCAACTGCCTCGGCTTTTGTTCATCTGAGAATACCTTAATTTGTAACTCATTTTTGCAGGGCAGTTTTATTCAGTATAAGACTTCTGGTGATATTTATTAAATTTATTTTCTTTTAGCACTTGGAATACACACACACACATACACACACACACACACACACACACACACACACACACACACTTGACATACTTGAGGTTCATGGATGTTTTTATCCACATCTTTCATCAAATTTGGAATTTTTTATTTACACAACCAATTTTAACTGAAATATTTGTATAGAAATATGATCCCCAGAGATCACATACTTTTAAACTGAAGGAAACCCCCTTCTATTATGATGACATACCTGGGATCTCAGAAACACCACTGCTAAAAACAAATTAAAGGCTCAAGACTCTGTTCCTCTGCCCCAAGCTTTCTTTCACAGCCAGCAAGCAAAGTGTACAGGGCTAATCATTTAAAACCCACCCACCCCCTGGGGCATAGAGTGTCTCACGGTCATCTAAAATCCTTAAATTATCCATTGTACACATTTATCTTCCCTCAGACAAACATGGGGCTGAGATACACAACAGGGACAGCAATCAGGTCCCCAGGGTAAATAGACTTCACAGAAATTCCCATCCTGCTGGGTCCTGAGGGAGGTGCGTCTGCTCAGAGGAAATAACAAATAAATAGTAAATAGCTCTGGTCGGCTGAGGATACCCATCATGGGGGCCACACTATAAATAACATTGGCACATGTATTGTCAACGGGTAAGCAGGCATCAGAGACATAAAACACTGCATTACTGTGCACTGACACACTGCAACAAACACCATGATATATCTAGCATCTATTCAAATAATTTCCCTGTCCTTTTGTCTCCCTTTCCCTTCTGGAACTTCCAACAATACATATGTTGGTCTACTCTATAGTATCTCATAGTTCCCTTAAACTCTGTTTACTATCCTTTTCTTTTTCTGTTTCTCAGACTCAGTAAAACTTCAGTTGTCATGTTTTCAGATTTGCTTATTCTTCTGCCGTTTCAATCTGCTTTGAATCCCTATAATGAGCTTTTCCCTATTGAGTTGTTATGTTTTTCAGCTCCAAAAATTTTGATTCCTTTTTATGTCTTACATCTCTTTCTTAACTTTGTTCAGTTCTTCAAGTCTCTGAGCATCTGTAACACAGTTCTTTTAAAGTGTTGGTCTAGTAAGACCATTAATCAGATCTTTCTCAGAAATAATTTTCACTGACATGTATTTTCCCTTTGAACAAGATATACATCTTTTTCTTTGTATGCCTGGTGATTCCTTTGGTTGAGACTTGGACATTTGCATCTTCTAAATTGCTTTAACAGAGTTTCTGGGTGTGGGGTTTTTTATTATTATTATTGTGAGGTGTCTCTAAATTAGAGATCAGGCCAAGGTGTAACCATAAGGTTTATCAGGTCTTTTCTGAGCCCATGGCTTCCTAAAGTCCTCTGTGTATGTGGCTGCTTTTGTTTAGTTTATTTTTTATTTTACCCCAGATTTATTGAGATATAACTGACATATAAACACTGTGTTTAAGTTGTACAATGTGTCATCTTGAGAATATATATATTATGTTAAATATATATATATTAAATATATATATTAAAGGGACTATAGTAATTAAGCTAATTGTGTATGTGGTGAGAACACTTAAGACCTACTGCCTTAGCAAATTTCAAGTATGTTATTATTAGCTATAGTC
This sequence comes from Glis glis, assembly GCA_004027185.1. Taxonomy (NCBI): domain Eukaryota; kingdom Metazoa; phylum Chordata; class Mammalia; order Rodentia; family Gliridae; genus Glis; species Glis glis. Next base: position 35,242 of record PVJS01016029.1, read on the forward strand.
ACTCTGCAAGATAGCTTTTCATTACTGTGACAAAATATCTGACAAGAACAATTTGGAGGAAAGGTTTATTTTGACTCCTGGTTTTAGAGGTTCAGTCTATGGCTGGCTGGCTCCATTGCTTTGGGGCTGAGATGAGGCAAAGCATCATGATGGAAGGGTGTAGTGGCAGCAATCTGCTCAACTCATAGCTGCTAGGAAGCAGAGCGAGAGGGCATTTGGGGGAGGGGAAGAGGACAGGAACAAGATACACTGGCATACCCCCAGTGACCTACTTCCTGCAGCCATTCTCTACCTGCTTACAGTATTCACCATCTCCCAGTTAGTAATTCAAATTATTAGTCCATCAAGTGGATTAATTCACTGAAGAAAATAGAGCCCTCATGATCTCATTACTTCCCCCAAAGCCCCACCTTGACACTGCTGCATTGAGGACCAAGTCTTCAACACATATGTACCATTGAGGGATATTCCAGATTCAAACCATAACAATCACCATGTTGTTCTTTAGCTCTCCAGAGCTATTCTGCAAAAATAAAACTTGATACCGTTTGACCAGCATCTTTTTGTTGTGTGGTTGATTTTGAATGTCATAATATTTTTATGACTAGCTGCCAAAAGAGGAAAAAGATTTTTACAAGATGGGACAAAAAATGACACTGGCCTTTTATGGCCTCTAAAAGTCACTTTGGCCAGAGGAGGCACTATTAACAATAGTTGCCAATCTCTAACTTAATTTCCTTTGGTCAGCAATCAGTGATCAAAACATAGATCCTCAATATATCAAGGACAGGGTACTTTTTGCATATTCTAGTTCCCATAAACTGCATGAAAGCTGCTACAAGAATGAATACATGACTTCAGAGTTCCAAAACACAACACACAGGTTCTGATGGTGAAACTGTCAAGGTGGGGGATGAATTCCTGGTATTACTCCACCAAATCCCCTATGGTATCATAATCTTTTACTATTTTATTTAATTCTCAAGAATTGTCTGATTTAACCCTAGGAGATTTCACTATCTTTTCTATAGAGGTTCTGCATATGTTGAAAACCATTGCTTGTGACCCAGCAGGGCCACACTAAGAGACACACCACTGACCTGGTTCCATCCTGGGCACTGCAGTTGACATCAGCACCATACTTAAGAAGATGCTGCACAATTTGGAGCCATCCCCCTGCACAAGCTTCATGTAGGGCACAGTAACCTGCATTGTCTTGATGATTCACATCACAAATCCTGTTCTCCAGGCAGTACAAGACCACTTCCTACAGGAAAGGGAAAGAACACTATCAGATCCCACCCAATGACCTTGCTAATGTTCATAAAATATCATAAAATATAATATCAATATCATAAATATCAATAAAATATCAATCCATTTAGACTAAAGGGATATTAGGTCATCTACTTATTCTGGAAATTTCACCTTCTCAGTAAAAATCCCTTGCCAGAAATGAGAAGACTCCAACCCTAGTGCTCTTAGTATCACCCTCTTGGGGTACACGATTCACACCAAGCCTATTAGGGTTGAGAGGTAGTGGGATGTTAATTTTGTTTTTTATGGACAAAAGAAGACATTTAATCAAACAAGAAACAATTCTTGGTGGGAGAATAGCAACAGGAGGCTTTGGCTGTCTAATTTATAAATCAATAAAGAAACCATGAGTCAAGCTGTGGTTACATCTTTTAATTTCCTCCTCTTGGTGTCTGAAAAAACAACAGCATATCTCATATTTTTCTGGAAATGTAAGCCCTGAAATATATTCAGCTGATGAGATGTGTATTGTCAAAACTAAAAAATTAAAAGGAAGGCATACAAATCCCACCAATCATTAGGACATGGTAACATTTGGGGAACATGTCAAAATAAGCATACCACCAAGAAAGTAAAATAGGAAGAGCATGGGTGGGGGCCCTGTCCCACTCACCTCAACATGCAACTAACCACCTTTTGCTTTAGTTCTATTCCATGAAGGAGGAAACAAAGTTGGGTGCTTCTCTTCTGTCATATTTCCTTTTCATGGAGCAAATTATGCTAAGTGAAAAATGCAGGCCAAGTGAGACAAGTACTTCAATTTCTCTTTCCCATGAGGAAGCTAAAAATGTAGATTTTAATGTAGAATAATGAGTAATAGATGTTGGTAATGTGTGTAGAAGGAAGGGTGGAAAAAGAGATGTGATTCTGATCAATGCCTATTATATTAATTTATGAAAATATCACAATAAATGCTATTAATATGTATTATTAGTATATGATAATCAAAAAAATTTTTAAGTATAGATTTATGTTTTTATTGGTGCATTGTAGTCTCACATCACAATGAGTATCAGTTTGGTGTTAACATACATGCACACAGCTCTTGGTGTCCCTCCCCCCCACCTCCCCGCCACTCCCCCCCACACATGTAGCACTGAGAATGATGTTAGTATAATCTCATATATACACATTGTTTATGACAGTAATTCCATGGATTCACTACTTTCTTATCCTTCCCCTTCCCTTGTACCCCTTCCCTTGCACCACTGAGGGTTCTCCATTATCACTGGAGTCCCTTTTGTGTCCCCACTACTCCCTAAGTTGAGCATATTAATGAAAACATATGTCCCTTCTTTTTTTGTGATTGGCTAATCTCACTTAACATAATGTTCTCCAGATCTTTCCATTTTCTTGCAAATGCTGTTATTTTGTTCTTCTTTATTGCTGAGTAGAATTCCATTGTGTGTATTTCCCATAATTTTGTAATCCATTCATCTGTTGATGGACATCTAAGTTGGTTCCAT